>JAXGGA010008109.1:0-58704 GCA_038373865.1 Uloborus plumipes
CTAACAGTTGTGGCCCGGTGACATGGCGCATTGTCATCCATAAAAATCCCATCGTTGTTTGGGTACATGAAGTCCATGAATGGCTGCAAGTGATCTCCAAGTAGCTGCACATAAGCATTTCCAGTCAATGTTCGGTCCAGTCGCACTAGAGGACCAAGTCCATGCCATGAAAAAACAGCCCACACCATTACGGAGCCACCACCAGCTTGAACAGTGCCTTGCTGACAGTTTGGGTCCATGGCTTCGTGGGGTCTGCGCCACACTCGAACCCTACCATCGGCTCTTACCAGCTGAAATCGTGACTCATCGGACCAGGCCACGGTTTTCCATTCATCTAGGGACCAACCGATATGCTCACGTGCCCACGAGAGTCGCTGCAAGCGATGTCGTTCTGTCAGTAAAGGCACTCGAGTCGGTCTTCTGCTGGAATAGCCCAAGAAATCCAAATTTCTCCGCACAGTTCTAGCAGACACGTCCATTGTACGTCCCACATTGATTTCTACGGTGATTTGACGCAGTGTTGCTTGTCTGTTAGAATTTACGACTCTTTGCAGACGTCGCCGGTCTCGATCTTTAAGTGCAGGCGGTCGACCACTGCGCTGTCCATGGTGGGATGTTATGCCTGAAATTTCATACTCTCGGCACACTCTTGACACAGTGGATCTGGGAATGTTGAATTCTCTAACGATTTCCGAAATGGCATGACCCATGCGTCTAGCTCCAACTTACATTCCGCGTTCAAAGTCTGTTAATTCACGTCGTGCGGTCATCATCACGTTAAAACCTCTTCACATGAATAACTTGAACAGAAATGAAAGCTCTGTAAAAGCACTGCGCATTTATACCTGTTCTATGCGATGCTACTGCCATCTGAAAATTTGCATATTGCTATCCCATGACTTTTGTCACTTCAGTGTATAACGTGGTTGCTATGAAACAGTAACAATAAGAGTAATCATAAAGAAAATGGCAAAAGAAATCTCGTCAAACTTTTAATGAAGGCACAAAAAACGGGTTTCTTTGTGAAAACTCGCGTTTTTACAGAAAAAACGCCGATGTAGATGAACTCAAAAACCCAAACTTTATCTAAATACAAAATATTATCAAAATCGTTAGAGCCGTTTTCGAGATCCGAAATTTATATATATATATATACAAGAATTGCTCGTTTAAAGATATTAGATTTTAATATCATTCAAAACCGGAATATGCATTACTCAAGAGTATACTTTTGAATTTAGTTGTTTTTAACATCAAATTATAGCCAATTCACTGACTTAATATAATTTTTACCTGAAGAATCAATATTACAATATGTGTTTACAACCGAGACCAACTCTTTAAATTATTTTTTTCTACTTTAGGATCTATTTTTGACAATTGACAAAATTTTTCACTCCGTAAGATGCAGAAGTATATTTTACATCAATTTAATCATTTTTAATACGTTTAATATTTGGTAAATGAAATTAAAACTGAGAAATTTGTCTTCATTTATACGTCAAACATCG
This sequence comes from Uloborus plumipes, assembly GCA_038373865.1. Lineage (NCBI taxonomy): Eukaryota > Metazoa > Arthropoda > Arachnida > Araneae > Uloboridae > Uloborus > Uloborus plumipes. The sequence goes on from JAXGGA010008109.1 coordinate 1,512, forward strand.
CAGGATGAAACAGATAATACTACGCTTTAGAATGAGCTTTTTAAAGGATTTTGATATTATCCTTGTTAGTTCTAATGCAAAAGGAACTAATGAATATAAAAATATGACTACCGTTTTACCCTATCACCCACCACTTTTTGGGAATAGCTTCCGCTATTTTGTTCATTTTTCGATTGCATTTGTTTTGATTCGGAGAAGATAGCATTATATTAACTACCAACATTTCTCCAAGGAGCTAGAGAGGTGAAGGGTTCAAAAAGAAGAACATTCGTAGCAAAAAAGTTATACTGGGAAGGAGGGAGGGGGAGGGGTTGCGCTAAAATAATTTTTAAATCTTCAAAAATAGCCTTTGTTTCCTGTTCTTTAATCATTATTTTCCGCTTATTTTTCGGTGTAAAACCAAAGTATCGGAAGTATAAGCCCTATATCCTTAATACATAAATAAATCAATAAATTCCCGTTACAAATTAAGGAAAAAAAGTATTGAAAACGTCACGCAATGAGTACTAGTCACGTTATAGATTTTCAATAAAGAAACTTCGTAAGTTATTAAAGGCAGAACAGGTAAAGATGAAGTAGTTTTTAATTTTATTTTATTAGAGAATACCACATTAGTTTTATTTTTAATCAACCAATTTAAAAACAAAATATGGACTTTTGATTGGGGAGAAATAAGTTTCGTTTTGAAAAGCAATTTTTTACATATAAAAAATAATAATGTTAAAATATTTGTATTTCGGCATATTACCCCAATATTGGGGTAAGGGGATGTTCCACATCCGAGGTTTTCCACTTCTTGTTTTTGCGTTTCTGAACTTTGTTTTTTGAAAATCGCAATCTAGCAAAAACCTACCCATGTTTGAATTTTTAAAACTTCAAATACTTACTCCCCTTACCACTCCCCTCTCCAAAGAATACCTTTATAAACTTTTTCTATAGCATTTTTTCTTTCGAACAATTTTTTTAATAATATTATTGCGATTCGCTACTTTAATTGCCTACCCTTTCAGATTCGTTAAACTGATAAACGATATAAAAAAGGGGGGGATATTTTATTGCATAAAAAATAATTTTCTTAAGTTTTGTTTCGATTATTTTAAATCAATACATTTCGGATAAGACAGCAAAATTCTTTTTTTTTATTGCAAAAAAGACTTACATTTCTGACACTTTTATTTCTCATAATCGGTTACACCAATTGATTTGATCATCGGATTTTTTTTAATATTTGTGGGCTAGTCTCAAAAGTACGACTGGTAAAAACAACTAGTGCAGGTGCTTTTTGGAGTTTTGATTGATTTTTATCTTGTATAGAAGAATTCTGTAACTTATGAATGGAAGTCAATATTAACAGTACTGATAATGTAGCCAATATCAGTCAAAAGAAAGCTGAACGTTAAAAAATAAGTAGTTTAATAACTTTGCATGTGTGCTAAAGCATGTGATCTAAAGAAAATTAGTTAGAGACGGCAGGCGTATTTTATTTCTAATTCAACTATCACAAGCCACTTGATTAAACAAAACAGATCACTTATAGTATTTGCAGTGAGTGCATCTAAAAGGACCAGACTTATTTAACAGAAATCAAATACACGTAGAACTTACCCAACATAATTACTTACTTTCGAAAATTACTTTAAGAAATAGAGAAATCGAAGTGGAATATAGTTCTAAAAAATTCCTGATAAGTAAGATTGGTACCGAACATCAAATAAGTTTTTTTCTCGGTTTCTTTATATCAAATTATCTTAGTAAAACATGCCCTCCCCCCGTCTTCATATATACATGTACTCAATTTTCAATAGGATATTTCCGTGCGCTTATGTTTCCTTTTAAAAACAATACATATGATATTTAATGGTCTTGTTAAAATACATTGTAGCTGCAATACTTTCAATGTTGTTTCATTTATTAGTTGAGTGTTTATTGACTTAGTGTGATCGGTTGTGCATATTCATTGCCAATGTATTCGAAAGCAGCACGTTTTAAGCAGCATGGCAGCAGGGAAAAATGTGTCTTTGCAATTAATTCAGCTCAATTTGATGTAACTCTATGCAGTAATAACTTGGTAATATTTTTAAACGTTGCAAGCAGTATCATTTTACAGTTGGGTTTTCAGCTTTATAATAGATTAGATAATTATTTACGAATAAACGTACAGCGTACATTTTCAAAAATATTTAATTATGTGCATTTAAACCACAATATGATTCCGCATTAGTTCGTTCCTCCTAAGTTAATGTCTCCGAGCTTAAAAATGTCTTTTCAACTTTATTGTAGTGGTATAGGTGGAGCAGATTTCATCTGCTCTGAACTTGGACGAATAAATGGTATTTATTTATTGATTGGCTTTAGATCTTGGGCGAAAATACTATAATCCACAAATAACAGATCTTATTTTACTGATCTTGGATACCCCTCCCACCCCAGTCACATTTCCGTAAAAAACAACAAATACTTTTAGTGAATGAAACAACAACTTTATCTCTGTTACTTATACAGTGCGTCGCAAAAGTTTAAGCACAACCGAAATCTTTTGATAAGACGAAAAGTATACACCAAAAGGCTTTGAAATTTTTACTGTAATTAAACAAACAGCTTACAAATCCATGCTTCGAATTTGGAAACAATTCATAGAAATTAAAATACGATTACATGATAAAATCAAAATTTTGCTGTCGCAAAAGTTTAAGCACAAAAACGGAATATATATATTTTAGAAAGCATGAAAGTATTTTAGTAGTCTATGGTGTTACCGTTGCATCTGATGAGCTCGAATATGCGATTTTTCATCGATAGCACGAGATTATGGTAGGTTTCGGGAGTTAGTATGTACCAGGCTTCCTCGATTGAAGATTTAAGTTCTTGAACAGAGCAATACTGCTTCCCATTCTGGTATACGTCACGTGCGAGAATTCCCCAGATGTTTTCTATGGGATTTAGATCCGGGCTGAGTGCTGGCCAGTTCATTACACTAATATTTTGAGAAGCAAGCCATTCTTTCGTACTACGGGAATTGTGTATTGAAGCGTTGTCTTGCTGAAAAATCCAATCAGGACCACCTAGGACTTCACCAAATGGTAACAAATGCTTTCTCAGGGTATCTTGATACCTTTCTGAATTTTGTCTACCCTTTAGAAAGCTAAGAGAAGTTTGTCCGTTGAAGCAAAAAGCGCCCCATACCATGACTGAGCCACCACCATGTTGCCTACTGAATACGCACTTCGGATCTTTCCTCAAGTCACGCCAGTAGTATGAGAACCCATCTAGACCGTCTAAATTCCATTTTTTTTCATCAGAGAACACAACAGTAATCCATTCGTCACTATAATGCATATGATGCTTTGCCCACTGCAGTCTTGCTTGTTTGTGACACTTTTTCAGAAAAGGTTTGCGAGCTAACTTTTGTTTTTTGATAAATCCTGATTCTTTTATTCGTCTGCTTATGGTATCACGTGATAATTTTGTTACAAGTCTAGTTTTTATTTGATTAAGTGACAAATTTTCAGTTAAGGCCAGTTTTTTAATTCTTCTATCCTCACGAGAGGTAGTTTTTCTCGGTCTTCCTGAGCGAGACGCAGGTTTAAATTGATTTCCACGTTTCAGAACATTATAAATACCACGTTTAGATCGATTTAAAATCACTGAAATTTGCATAACAGAGTTACCTTCTGCTTTCAGCTTCCAGAGTTTCACAACTTCTTCAGACGAGAACTGTAGTGACTTCGGCATCTTGATAACACTTTAAGCCATTGCTACACTATATAACTCGTTCAAAAGAACCGCACTGGTGCTTCACGCATCACGTTTCAAGAGATATTTGCATAAAATTTGATCTGTGCATAAACTTTTGCGACAGCCAAAAAAATATCTTTTGTATTTCCTGATTTTCGTTGCGGTTATATTTTTCAAAACTTCGAACACTTAATTAGGATCCTAGCAGCCACTTACAGTATAAATATGAAAGTATTCTGCTGAAAAGATTTCTTTTTATTTAAAAATTTGCATAGTGCTTAAACTTTTGCGACGCACTGTATAAGCTATAGATTCAGACTCCTCATTCGAATATTTTCGTCCTCTTCAAATGAAGAAAATAGAATCACTCAAGATGAACCAACCAAAAAAAATTTCATATGCTAAAATGCGTTTTCTGTTTAAGAAAAAGTCCGGCATTTATTAGTTATTAAATACCGTTAAACTTTATTATTTCTCGATTGGGTAGGGTTAGTTATTCAGCACGCAGCAAGTGTATAAGGTCTGAAATTCTCTATCGACAATTCTTACTATACGAAACATCCACGCTGATGAGTTCATATACATCCGAGAAAACTGTCAAACGCATGAACTAGTTACTAAAACCATACGTAACTAAAATATCAATCTTTCAAATATACGCCCGTCAGTCTTCAAACACTAAACCATTACGCAACTACCACCGACCCCACTCCTCTATAATTCCTATCCCACCCCCTATCAGTACCCTCATCACTACACCCTCCCCTCCCCACTCCACGACATCACAGTTAGATAACAAGTCTTCCCCACTCTCACAAAACTTTATAACCCGCATCTCAAAACGGACCATACAGAAACACACCTCCAATACTAAACAGTAAAAAAATCCCATCCACGACAACAAAACCGACATCATAGCCTACTAATACGCTTATACAACAAATCTAACTCCTCTATCACCATCCTAAAACCAAAAAATCACCCACATCACTTTTACCTACCTCACTACACCACTTCCTTTTCATATCCTTATCATATAAAAATCAAAATAATTACCACACATCCCCCACAATTCCCACCAACTAACCTCTCACCACACCCAAACTTCCCCCATATTCCACCACCACCACATAAAACACCAACCCAACCAATCCAACCACCCCACCAACCTCTTCATAAAACTCCCTCCATCATCACAAACACCCCCATATTCACACCCACCTCCCTACTTAAACCCCCTAACACTTCTCAAACTTCCCCAACCCATCAACAAACCCAACATCCCCCCTCCAAATCCCCTAACACTCAAAAATACAACCTCAAATCCAAATAATCCTTTTCATAAATCCCCCCACTTCCTCCAAACCATCCCAAAACCTAAAACTCCCACTACCAACACCAACAAACACCTCCCCCACACTAACAACAAACAAAAACTCACAACCAATCCCCAAACATACTATAACCACTTAAAAAATCCCACACACAAACCCTAACTCCACATTTCAATTTCCTCCTTTTCCATATAAAATTCTCAACTCACCAAACACTCCCCCCCCAACCCAATAACACCACCCCACCCCAATTTCCCCCTACAACCATAAAACAATACAACTCTCTCACCAACCAACCAACAACCCCAAACACCAAAAACCCCCACTATCACATCCCCAACAACCCTAAACCCCCTCTCCATCCCAAACAACAACCACCTCCACTCACCATCCCAACATACACCCCCCCCCAATATCCCCCCACACCAAAATCCTACATACCTCCCTCAATAACAAAATCCCACACCCCACACCCATACCACCACCCAACAACCATCACACCCCAAAAAACCAAACCCACAAAAAACCTACTATTCCCTACCCCACAAAACCTAACTCCCCCTCCCCACATACCTACCCTCACAATAATCTAAATCCCTCTCTATCCTCCCCATCTCCAACCAAACAAAACCCCCTTCTCACCACTTTTCAAAAAACATACCATCAATCCAACCACACTAAAAAAAAATAAACAACAACACCAAACCTCCCAAATCAACATAATTTAACCCCTACTCCCCCCCCTTACATAATAACTACCCCTCATAACAATACCATCCCATCACTCTCTTCACCAATCCCTAAGCTCCAACATCAATAACTACAAAACACTAACCTCTTCCAAAAAAAAACACCCAACAAAAAACTCTTCCCACTAAAATCCCACCACACATCCCACGAACATATCTCAACAAACCCTCCCCCCCTCCATTCCCCCCCAACAAAAAAAAAAATGATCTTATATAGGACAGAAATTACAGAATTTGGATAGATTGGGGAGGATACAACCAAGGCGTGGGCGGAAATTGAATCCGCCGTCTCGGGATTACAAGAATGACGCGCCACCGAGGCCAATTGGAAGCATTTGCTCACGCAATAATTTAGAAGACTGCGCACTATAAACCTTGCATCCATTCCATTAAAGAGCAACTACAGTTTTTTTTTTAATTTTATTCACAGACAAGACTGCAAAAGAAGGATTTACACAGTCTCCTTTATGCATTGAAGTTATGCTTCTTGTGGGAAGGTGTGGCTGCCAGAGTGAACTGAAAAAAAGGATTCCACTAGAAACCTTGGATGGCAGATCAGCAGAGCTTTGCTTTTATACAATCCAATAACAATTTATCTAAAACGAAGCCTCCGTGTCACAATTGGCTAGCACGTTCGGCTGGTAACCGAAAGGTTGGTCTCTCAAGTCCACCGGGAGAGCGCGTAATCCACATAAATAAAACAACGCATAAAGTAAAAGCATATAATACAGCTTTGAAAAGCACAAATGTCAGGATTACTGCAGACACGCGTTTCGGTTACAGGAACCGCACTTTTGTGAATGTAAAATATGTTAGCTTACAGATATACAGGCATCCGACAAAACGCTTGGCTTTTGTCCCTTTGCTTGTTTGCTCTTTGTTCTTTGCCCTTTGCTGATTTTCCCTTTTTCTTATTTTTCTGCAATTGATAAGCTTTTTGTACTGCCCTGTCGGCAAAAGATAATCAAGGATTTCAGTAGTATTAACGGGGACTTTTACTATTGACTTTAATTTTATCGTTTTTTTTTTTTTTTTTTTTAGATTTAGCGTGAAGCTTATTTCAGAATGATTGATGTCAATGTGGATTTTGATTTACTAATGTCGGTATTCTAGGGGAGCTTTTAGATAACTTTTTCAAAATATATTTTTTTTTTTTTGAAGCTATTGGTCCAATTCTGACTGGTTTCAAAGAGATAATACTGATGTTATATTGAATATTTTGCTCATTCTGAAAGGGTTTTTTAGATTTATTGTCCTTATTCAGATAAATAGTTTTAGACGGACTGTTGTTGTTATTCAAAAACTATAACATTATTCCATTTGGGATTTTTGGACATTGTTGCCCTTATTCTGACGGGAATTTTAGACTATTCTTACAGAGATTCCCGGGGACTATTGTCCTTATTCTAATTTGAGTTTTTATGGGCTTTTTTCCTAACTCTGATGGAGAGTTGTCCTCAGTTAATATAAAGGATTTTAAATATTACTGTAGATTTTGTTCTGGGAATTTTAATGGGTTTTTTTATTTCCTGATTCTAACGGGGATTTAAAAGGTGTGTTGACGCTATTGCGGTACTGTTGCCTTTTTCATGATTACCCATTTAGCTATATTTCATCCGATTACTAAAGGCTAATAAAAGGGCATACCTCATGGCTCACGTGCCCTCAGTTTTCTCTTCGGCAAGGAACGTTGAGATAGCTCCCACAGCGCCTGGTACAATCTGATGGGAATTGGAAACGAAGATTCCTTAGTCGAATGGGAATTGTAAGGGACTACTAACCGAATTTCAGTGTACATTTATATAAACTGTTGTCATCACAATGAAGAGGGAATTTTACCTTATTTTTTTATTTCCATTACAGCCAGATTGTGTAATATACATTCCTTAAAATGACTTTTATTTTTGAGGTTTCTGCGCAAATCCTGGAAAAGCAGCTCGTTTTAAATAAAATTGGCAGTCGCGGGACTGCCTGATAGACGATATGCTTTTATTGAAGAGCATAATCTTATTATTTTGAAGATATAAATTGAAACAAAAAATCGAAATCATTTGCAATTAATAAATTTAAATTTATCTATTCAATCTTACCAAATTCAATGTTATGAGCTTGTATTTTTAATACAAGCATCGGTTCTGTCGGTTAGTCCCTCTACTGCAGTTTTTTCTTACAGGTATTACATCGAATTACCTATACTTACAATTTTGGTCACTTTACGGATTTTTTCTACAGCATTTATCGTTTCTAATCGTGATGCAGGGCAAATGGTAGTATCCTTTTGTAACCACGTCTTCAACAGTTATAATATCCACGTTTCCAAACCTTAGGCTAACGAATCGTTATGCAGCTACAGGGGCGTACCCAGAGGGTGCAGATGGACATATGCACCCGCCCCGAGATTTTGTCAGATTGTTGCTGTCAGTGGAACCAACTTTTGAACATTCGTGAAAATGCTCAAATCTAAAATGGAAAAGGAGATCCAAAATAGATGGTAGGAAAACAGGGCACGATTTTTAAATGTTAATTCCACAAAAAATTGCTTTAGATTTTTTAAAAATGAAATATACTTGATGAAAAACATTTATTATTTCTACATTGTCTGTTTTTTTTTATACCATTGTAAGGGAATAGCGATATTGTTTTTTAACGAAGAGTGTGGGGGTATCCTTACAGCTAAACGCTCTTCAAGTAAGACAAAGTTAGAATTTTTAAGCCAATATTTCTCGGATATACTTGTATTTAAACAATTTTTATACTTAGAAGTTTTTTTTAAAATAGTTTCACTGCGAATGTTAAATGACTTCCATCAATTTTATAAAGGGTATATCACTGACTTTGGCTTGTATGAATACTCGTTCTGAAATAATCTCCATTACCCTTAAATGGTTGTTTTTTTTTTTTTTTTTGTCGTTTCATTACATCATAAAATACTTCAACAGTTGAACAGCCTTGTTTAAATCGATAATCAAAGATGAAATGCAGCTTGCTTACTGTTCACGCAATGGTAGTTCAACAATTTACGTATCTTATCACATCGACGATATCGTCAGCATTATGCTATAATTACGAATGCGAAATTGGCACTTTTCAGGAGAGCCAAAACACTGCATATAATTTTTTACCACCTGACGTGTTTGGTAATTTTCAATTTTTAAATTTTTAAAAGATATCTTTAAGTGATAAACTATCGTTCGAAGGTATCATTTTAATTTTAATTATTTGTAAAATTCGAACTTGAAAAACGAATTAGAAAAACGCGATTTTTCACATGGTTAATTTTAGCATAGCGCTGAAGGTATGCAGTCCCAAAATTAATTTTTGTCTACCTGTGCAGATGTGCTTTTTTTTTCTTGCTAAACGAATATAACAAACGTTCACCGATGGTCTAACAATAATAACGTATATCCAGATCTGTGAAATGTATCTTTACAGTTGAAGAGTTTTTAAATAGTCTCATAACATTGGGCTCGAATTGTCGCTAATGCAGCTAAACTTTTGCCATTTTTGAGGCATTGTTCAACAGAGATTAAAAAGAAATGCCCTCTTTGTATTGACGAGCGGTTCATTTTTTATTAACGGTGAATTTTCTACCATTTAACTGACAAATTACATCAGCAAAAATTGTATCTAAATTAAATTTACTGCTTTTTTGTGACAACCTGTAGTTCTATACTAATACACATTTATTTTCCATCATGGCAGTTATATAAAGCGGCATTTGCATTTGCTCAGTAACTGCTAAACAGCCTTTTTAAACACGACAGGTTATTTAAGAAAGTTACATAAATTTTGTCTACAAATACTTCGCTAAAGATTTGTTTTGTATCCCTTCAATATTATCTACTTCTTGATTCTGGCTCTTGATATGTTCATTACTTATTTTCCTTCAGAAAAATGAAATATATTTATAACTACATTGCAAGGAAAACAAATGATACTTGAACCAAAGAGGAAGGTTTATAGAAAAAATCGAGATACGCCCTTCTTGCTTAAGACGGAAATACATACATCAAGAAAAAACGAGAATGGATCAGTATGATTAATACTGTTTGGTGATTATTTGCCCAATCGATTTACTTGAGCACATGGAACCGCATTAACATAATATGTATTGTATCGCTAAATATTTCGTAATGTTAAAAGAAATTACATTAAGTTTTGAACATAGAGACTAAATTGCAGTGCAAATGAATCATTAAAAAAAAAAAACACCTTCTTTCTCGTGTAATGATGTTTCACTAAAAAGGAACAATTCATGTTTTCAAACGCTTTCAACTCATCTGAATTATGTAGTTCGTGTTTGAATTAGTTTGAGTCAGTATTAGCAAAATCTAATCATTTTTCTCATCTGAAAGAGTGAGTGTCTTAGTTTTCTTAAATCATTTGCTTTAATTTTTCAAAACCTGCTCAGTAGTTGAAATACGAAATTTGTCAATTGCAAATAATATCAGGGAAATGATTCAAACTATCATTAGCAGTTTGTGTTATATTATGTCGTTGACTACGTCTTTTTTATAAATGTTTAAAATGGCTGAGGTATATTTTGTAGTCCTACGTTTCTCTGTTATTATACTTTTATACTCAAGATTTAAACGTGGTATACTACCAACCTGCTGTTAGTAATTGAATTATGAAACAAAATATCTAATCCCTACTATTTTAAGCTCTGATACCTGTAATAGTGGGCCTATCTTTGCTATGGACTGTTATAGTACTCGTAACCCAATTAAAACGATTATTAAGTCAGTGAAATAAAATATATTTTCCTTTATAGTTTCTTATAAAGGTTTATTTCGTTACAACTTTTAATGGTGTAGTTTCGTTCAGATACATTGCAAAAAATACTTATTTTTTTATAGTATAATACTGTCAGCCGAGGTTCCAGTTTAAAACTGTAAAATGCACAGTAATAAACAGTTTATTAAAATGTGTACGTTTTAATTAATTTTCACAACGTTTAAAAGGTTATGTGTTTGTTATTTACACTTATAATGATATTGAAAGGAAAATATTTGACCGACATATTACGATTCGTTTAATGTTTTTTTTTTTAAAACTTCTGAGACTTTTTTCGTATAAAAGTTTGCATTTCCTTGTCCTGAAGAAAGGGTTGTTCGTAACTACAAAAACTGTTGTAAAATATTTTCATTAATTTCTCTTCAGCTACGTATAACTTCGTCTAAGGTATTTAGAGTTCTAAAATTTCTCTGAAATGAGTTCAGTGTAAGAGATATTTATAAAGATAAAGAGAAGAAGAGATATATATATATACATATATATATATATATATATATATTTATATATATATATATATATATATATATATATATATATATATATATATATATATATATATATATATATATAATATATATATATATATATATATATATATATATATATATATATATATATATATATATATATAAATAACAAAACAAAATTAAAGAAAGTTCTAATTTCGTTTTGTTTTTTGAAATTAAAAACGTTCTTTCTAATAAGACAGAAAAAAATGTAAAATACCTAGAAGTGAAATTTAACTTGTTATACAATTCAAATAAAATTTCATACTATTTAATATTAATTTAATATTAGTTTTATGTAATACCTTTACAAAATAAACTCAAGTATTCTTTAATTAGAAAATTTTAACCTCGTAGAAGTTTAAGCAGTGTTTGAAAAGTTTCATTCTTAGTAATCCGTACTGTACTCCACATAGAAAAAAATATTGATTTTTGTTTCTTATTTTGGAGCTTTCTAAAGAACAATTTAGAAACAATAGTAAGAAAGATTTCTGCCAAGCCTCATTATACTTTACTTCTGAAGTATAATTAGCCTTAATTGCTCGATTGTTTTCAGTTGTGTTTAAAACTTTAATTATTGCTTTGCACAAAGACTGTTTTCTCTTTAATGCGGTTTACTGTTTCAAAAAATAATATTTTGAAATCTTAGTTCTGGATTCGGAGTTCGAAATGTACTTCGTTTGATTTCCCGCATTACAAAATCAGTTTACAGACAAAAATCGATGCTTCGTGTTTAGGCTTATAGCAATATATTTTCATTTCTTATGAATCAAGCTGAATTATTCAAAGCACCTGAAAGCTTAATTTCAATTTTAATTGAATGCATATTAAGTGATAGATGCATTAGAAGTTAAAAATTAATGTAAATAAAGCACAAATAATGTAGAAAGTTCAGCAAATAGAAATTTCAAGGCTACAATGGAGCCCCTTCCTCAGTGCAAGAAGCTCAGCAAACAACATAAAAACTATAAGAGAACTGGTTCTCTCTAGTGTTCTCTGTTGATTTTTAACTTTAAACATAGTTCAGCACAAAGCTTATTCGATCATTTTTAATTTAAGTGATAGATAGTCTAGAAATATAGTTAAGATAAAATTGGTACTTTCCAATTACATTTGGAAATACCGCATAGGTTTTGATGGGGACAATACAAACTATCTGTTTTGCCTCCTTCTAATAATTTCAGCTTATTGATGCAAATAACATATATGAAAGAATTTAGCGCAGAAAGAAGTGTTAAGACATAGGGAGCATTGGTCGAAATCAAGCCCATCTTCTTAAATGCATGAAGCCAACGTAATGAACACTTGGTCCCTGATACTTGGAACATACAAATCATCCTTTCCATCAGATTGTTTGCTTCCGAGTTGACCATAAGTTTCTAAAAAATAGCAAGGGGGGGGGCAGAATTTAAGGGAAAAAAAAAACATGTGCAATAGTGCATTAAAGAAGTATAACGACTTTTATTAGAGATTTTTGCAATCCTCTAAAAATATATAGGGTAACTTATAACTACACTATCACACTTTAAAATTGCCTAGCATCAAAACTGCTGTTCGGAAAGTTAGTTACAACATTTTATGTCGAGCACAATGAAATAATAAGAATTGGTTTGGAAGGAAAGTAGGGTCGTTTAATTAGTGCAACCCAGTAAATTTGAACTCAATACTCCATTTGCACTTATAACTTATTTTTCAAATAGGACAAATTCGCCTCTGCCTATAAAAGCAATCCTTATATGGACATTTTAATATATATGTGTTGAAAAAAAAAATAGTGTAAGAGGTGCTTTTTTATATACATAACAATAGGGAATTTCTAAAGCCTGTTTTTTGTCAACTATGGGTATGATATAATTTCTCTTAGAGTTTACAATCTCTCACAGAACGCTAACAGCCCCTTTACGTTTTCGTAAAGGGGTTGCGTAAGTATTTTGAGCTAAGTCCTCCTTTGTGGTGATATGCTTCACGGGGAGTTGAAGCACTAACTTAGGGGAAAAAAGGTGGATAATTTAACTCCTTTTGTTCAATCTTAGTTCACTGTAATTCGCTTTAAATGTGTTTAATGTCCATAGCGTAGAACTTTCGCATCCTCTAAAATCATTTAATATATTTACACAAGGGGTGAATAAAACTGCACTCATAATTTTGTTTTACATAATTTTGATTTTGAAACGCACAGGCGTTGTAATAAGTTTTCTTCCAGTCGACTGCTAAAAAGATTTATTTATTTAAATTCTGCAATAGTACAATATGAATACTATTTTTCACACACTTCTTTATTTAAAAATCATAAATATTTCATATGTTTAATATTTAATAGACTGCACTCAAATCAAAGACTACTTAACAGTTTGTGTTTCAAAGTTTATTCTTCCTTTTTCTTTTAACAATTTTTTTTTCTTACTTATGTTAATAGAAAAGGAAAAGAAATACTTAAGAACATAAACTTTTAACTCTCTCTAAACCTTAACTAATTGCAAAACATTTCCATTTTTATTGAAATCAGGCCAGTGAACATAAATGCATGCTCTTATCGGTAAACTAGCATTAAAATATACAAGACTCCAGAAATCTCTCGTAAACTTTTGGCTTTTTACTTTTTTTCTATCCATATATTATGCCATGAGTATTTTTGTTGTGATTTGATCGCATGCATAGGCTGTTAGCCTGAATGCGATCAATACCAGTTGCTATGACCCCTGGCATTAGCAGAAAAGATCTGATAACATATTTTTGTCTGTCAGCTCAATTCTCTCTGTAGACATGGCCTTAAAACTTACAATCAGTAGAATATTTTCTTTTATTTTCTTTTGGGTCAATTAGGATCTCAATTGTATCTCTCCCAGCAAAATGGCTTTAGTGGAAAAGACATAAGTTCTTTTCTTTAAGTTTCACGCTATCTGTCAATGCTTTTCGCTTCGTAGGAAATTTTCTACAATAAATGTTCATTAGAAATGGCAGTTTTGTTATCAATTCACAAAATGTTTTTGGCGCTGAGGCGAAACCATTTTATAGAAAAGGATATAGGTGGTACGTGATAAACATTTCTTACATACTCTCGTTTAAGTTATGGTCAGGATCAAAGAACACAGAAGGGGGTATGACTTTTGCTCACGAAAAATATTAGAATGCTTTATAAATTTAGTTTTTCTCTCAACAGCTTCTGAAGAATGGATTAATATTTTTTAAAAATATCGTGTTATATTCGTTATTGCACAGTATGGTAGCTTTTATAAAGTATAATAATTAAAGTGACCTTTATTAAGAAAAAAATTAAGCAATTAATGAACTCGTTCCTCATTCATTGTGAAGAAAATGTAGCATATTTTGATAAACGAAATTCTATTTTGTGCTTTTCATTTCAGTAATATTTTCTTCAATGTAAAAAAGTTCAATGGCTATACTTTACGTATGCCAGAGTATGCTAAAACTTTTTGTTCTTGGACTATATTTCATTCTATTAGTTAAACACTGTTAAACACAATGCGCGGCAATACATTTAAAAAATAAGTAAATAAATTAATAAAAATACTTTATAAATGCTTCTGACAATATTCTTGCTGATTCGTATGCAATGGGTACCTCTGATGCCAAATATGACCAAAGATTTTCCTCCATCACCCATTTCTTTCTGGGGATAGCTCCCCTACTTTTTTATTTCAATTTTCGGCAGTTTTAAAGAAATCGTTTTGATTTTGAGGGGAAGGAACACTATGTTAACCATTAACATTCTTCTAAACTACTTGAGAGGGGAAAAGTTTAAACACATGAACATTTGTAGCAAAGAGGGGAGCCAAGGGGGGGGGGATTTCCAACCTAAAATATTTTTAAAAATCAAGAACAATCTCTTTTCTTAATTATTTTATTGTTTTTTTTATTCACTTTTTATTTATTTCGGGGTGAAAATATCGCTTCTATTGGCCTCGCTCATATGAGCCCTATATCTGGAAAACTTGCAAAATTTAAAATGTAAATTTATTGTTATTAGTAGTAGTAGTATTTCTAAAATCTTTTAAAATCTATGCACTGTCCCATCTTGCAAATAACTGCTACTTCAGTTTCCCACTCATCCATATTACCTACTATGGAATTGGCTTGGATTTGCGTAAACTGTACTACTTTAAAGAAGCATTTATGCTTTTTTTTTTCCTTTGTATTTGTTGTTTGTTTAGTTTTTCTAAAATTGATTATTTATTAAAATTTATATATTTTTGCAAAGGTAACACAAAGATATTATTTAAAACAGCAATAAAATCTACATTAAAATCAATGTATCTGCTTTTATTCTGTGCTAATTACATAATCACATGAAGTAAATCTTAATTGAAGGGCTTGGGAGATGAAGAGGTTATGTGACAAAAAAGAAGTTGCGAGTAATTAAAGTTTTAAGCTCTACTGTTGCAGTTGTTGCAGCTTTTTTGTTTTCTGGTTTTGTCGTTAGTGTGCGAATGAAATTGCTCTAATGACTTCTACTTTTTAATGTACCAAGTTTTATTTGCTTACCTCTATCCATTGCTTACCATTGCCCATAGTGTTTATTTTTTAAAATGTAACGTAGCCCCATCATCATCCAAGCCCATCAATTGCAATATGGGCGATTCTCTGTAAACTCGTCATTTTCACACGAAATCTGTTCGGGCATATTTTTTTTAATGTTCTTATAATTATAATACTATTGTTCAGAAAATGAATCGAGAACTTTGGTTTAAAAGATGACCAAATGAAGTTTGTGTTTGTCTGATTAATCATGATAGGGGGTAAGTCCCCCGCTAGTATAACTAGGCAGGAGACTGTGCCAGGTGACTGTGTTTTTGCTCTTTGTTGCGTAATATCTTCAAAGCTATTGGAACATGATTAGTTACGAGACCACCTATAAGTTTAGGCACAAATCATGGACATAATAACTAATATGTTTCATAATTTAACTAATTGACATTAATAAAATAACTTCCCAGAGGACTGTTTTCGCAACGACCCTGATGCATACTTTCATCACAAATGTGGCTCTCAAACAAAGCAAAGTATCGTTTCAACACAGTTATCAGCAATTTCAGCAAATTTTCACTGATTACTTTAAACTTCATGACGAAAAACATTTGCAAGATAACAGATTTTTTCTACTGGAGCTTTGAATTTATGGCAGGAGACTGTTTGAAAAATCTCCGGACAGAATTTACATGACAATTTTAAGTTTTAGAAATGCGTAATGCGACCTTATTTCATAAAAAAGATATAGTTGCATTATTCTATTTTTAGATATTAATTGCCAAAATATGTAGTGTCAATAGGTTTTAAGAAATATTGCCTTTACGTGTTAAACTATTGGATTGGGACAGCCAGGGGACTGTGTTTTTGGCGCTTAGATAATTTCTAGAAAAAAAATGAATTGTTATCGCAGCAAATACAATTGGGCTACAAAGTATTAATGCTTTACTTGTATTAAGAGCGATAATTGCTTTATTACATTTTATTATTTTTAAATTACTCGGTCCGGACAGCCAATTACGAGTTTACAGAGAATCGCCCATACAATACCTTATATGCAATAAATTATAACGCTTTGCAATTCAGCAGCGGAAAAAAATATTTTGTTTCGTACAGGAGTTAACATGAATTCACAAGGCTGACCGAGTAGCTATGGGAGCCGTTATATGCACTTCAGAGAAAGCTGCCACTTCTTGCACTGAAAACACAACCTCGAGGAACTCTGGAAAATCCCTTAGACGCAGGTTGACGAAGGATTCTGTGTATGATTCTAAGGATTTTGTAGAGTGCTCTTCATTGATCAACTCTAATGAAAAGGGGAAGATAAAACCAAAAAGCAATGCTGAACTTCCTTCAAGTGTACCAAATGCTGTTGAAAAAGAAGAGGTAATTTTTTCCATATATCTCCGGAAAATTATTATTATGATTGAGGATTATTTCTGGAATTAAAATTTTAGCTGTATGAATTGCCCGATGAATATTTTATTTGTAACACAATTTGTTAAAGTAGCGTTTAACAAGAACAAAAGGAACGAAAAGAGGGGGGGGGAGTTCTTAGTGATTTTCTCATCATCATTGAGCTCCCATGCGTTTCCTTCATCGTGTGATATATTTCGTCTAAATGAGAGAAGACTAAGCAGATCATCAAAGGTCATAAAAAAGAATCTTATTATATATATATATATATATATATATATATATATATATATATATATATATATATATATTCAAAAACATTTTTAAAATTGAAACTTAAAAGATAAACTTGAAGAGTACAAGACGCGTGTATAGTTATGATTTTTGTTTTATCAACGAAAAGTTCATGATAATCACATAAGTAAAGTGTATAAAGCATAAATAAAGTAATTGCGTAGATAAAATATAGAAACTGTAATTGCATTTGTTTTTGAAAGGTTAATCATTCAAAAACATAAACAGACAGCTTTTCGGAGTGTTTGAAGATGTACTTAATTTTTAACTAATAACAATGATATAAAGTAAGTATCTTCAATAATAAATTCTAATGATTATTGCAACTAATTAAAAAATATTTGAAGTCATAAAGGTGTACAAGATTACATCATGATATATTTATAAAAAATCGTAATAGTGCACTCACGTGTAACACGAATAGTTTGTTTCTTCGGTCTTTGCAGTGTGTAAGTAGTATTTATAAAAGGCTGCTTCTATATATAACGCACTAAATATTAATATCTATGGTACGAGGTTAATAATTTCTTTGCGAAATAAAATTTAAAACCATTGAGGTATTGTATTTTATAATGTTATAAACCTGTTTAAATATCCAGAGTGCATTTTAGATAGTCCCACATACAGTTGGGAGTAGTTTAAAGTTATATCTGAAGCTATTTATTGAGAATTGAAACCCATTGAAATTATTGTAAATGTGGAATTTATGAACTAACTTGTACTCCCTCAACTTGTGCGGCAAATCAAAGGAGTTTGAGTTAACCCATTAATACCTGACATTTTTTTTCCAAAGATATTTTGTATACTGGTTACAAATAGTGTTTAATGGACAGGAAAAAAAATTAAAAAAATATCATGCAAGAAAGATTTTTTTTAAGGAAAGAAAAATCGTCCCTAAAAAGTTACGACAGACACCAGAGGGTGCATACTTTGCTTACTAAATTTTTTTTTCTGCCTCCGATATAATATTTAAAAAGACATTTTACAAGAAGAAATAAAACAGCAATTAACATAAACTGGGAAGCTGGAAATGATAAAAAAAATAACTTTTTGTTCTTGAGATTGTGAGCGATGTTATTCTTGATCATATTAAAACTGCTACAGAACACACTTTACAATGGTTATGTGCTGCAATCTGTTAATAATGAATTGAAACAATACCAAGGTACTAATTAACCACTATTCTTTGGTTGAAATGCTCATTTTTTCTAAATTCAGACCCAGTTTTTGGACCGTCCCTAAAAAGGCACGCTAGGTTTATAATGGGTTAAAATGTTAGCAAAACCCTGAGGCAGAAAGTAAGATTTTTACTTCACAAAAAAGTAATAAATATTACAGTACCTTAAGAATCTATAATTTTAGCACTGCATTTAACATATTTATCTTTGATACTAGTATTTTTTTCTTTTATTAAATTGTAGCTTATTACTGGATCCTGCCCAACACAGACGAAGTCAGCACCTTCTCGCGAAAGAAACGCCATTTCAGGAAAATATTTGCCTTCTGCTGGGTTTTTCAAGAATGCGTGGAGTCGGAAACATAAGACTTATACTTCTAACAGCACACAGTGCATTCGTAAAATGAGTTGCGACAGCCATTGCTGTCCGAAAATCGAGCCACTTTGTAAGGAAGTTGAGAAACCTCCAGTTACGTCCCGAGAAACAGACACACAGACCGATATCGTTACGCCTGTAGACAGCAAATGTTCATCGACAGCAACTTGTCTGGAGCATTTGACAACGTTTCTGTCTTTTGACGGCAAGTGTGGGCTATGTGATTTTGTACATTCTGGAGAACATTACAGATGGAACAGTTTGGAGGATGATGCATCTGCTGTGAAAGAGGTTTCTAAGAGTATTGGCAAATGGCTGCATTCAATGCCAAAATTTATGGACAAAATTGTGCTGCAGAAATCTGAACCGTTTCAGAAAGTTAGAATCATACTAAGGAAAGATAAACATGGTGTTCAAGAAATTTTAGTGACTGATGGTTGTTTATCATATCAAATACAAGGTAAGAGTATTTTTCCTACAATTTTCATGTTTATTTTTGAATTACTTCAAAATGCGCGAACTCATTAAGAGTCACATTTTTGTGAGTTTTGTCAGTTATAACAAGTTTGTGTCTCAATGGTCAATTACTAAATTTTCGTCAACTACTGGCAGATAACCTTATTTGCAACAAAACTGGCAAATTGATGTTTCGAAGCCTAAAAATGACTATTCTTTCTATTTTTAAGTGAAGTTAAGGATTTGGTGTAACCTTCAAAGAGTTTTTTGATTTTAACAGTTTGCTAACCGTATAATCATTTAACATAGATTTTACTTTTTTCGGTAAAATTTTCTACCCTGGCTTCATTTAGATGAGAGACGTTGTATCTAATTTTCTTATTTATTATTTTTATTTTTATTTACTTTTTTTTTGTATTTTTCGGAGTGATTTTCAATTTTTTTCATTTCCGTTCCTTATCGTAGATGCGCCTTAACTAATTAATTTCTTCTCACATCTCAAATGTAGGACTTTATATTTCAATTGCCTTACTTTCTCAGAAATTTATTTTTTAAAACAGTTTTATGTGCACAGTTAGTCTGTATACGTGTTTTCCCACAGTGCTGAAGGTTATCTTATATCTCTAACCGCCTAATTCACCGTTAACCAAGCCCCGTGGCCGAAACCACGAGGTTTAATAACTCGGGGTTGAGATTGTTACCACGCGGTTAAAAATTCTTTATTCACCGGTAAAATTAACGCCGGAGTTATCCAACTCCGAGGTAATTCAACTGAGCGAGAAAACCAAGCATCCTATTGGTCAACAAAAGTCACATGATTTACTACGTCGTTTGTTTACATTTGGAGTTAATTAAGGTTTGCGTTGAAAGCAGTGCTCTCTTGCGATTGAAAATTAACTAACACAGCTCACAGCCCATTACTAACGAAACATTTGTCATAAAAAATAAAGAATATAATAAGAGTTTCTCGGCATCGTGGGTGAAAACGTGGAAATCGCCCAATCGTAGAGCTAATATTTCCGCCATTGCTTTGGCTTATGTTATTAAGAGCAAGAATCTGAGAGAGTGTCACGCTTGTGATTTATGACATCTCAGATTTTTTACAAAACATTACCAAATGTTTATTATCTTATTGAAAGACCAAATCCAGAATGCTTTATTCTAAAGTTTAGTTGTTTAGTTTTTGTGGGTCCCTAAAGGTTAGTATGCGGCATCAAAAGTTAAGCAGATTTTTACGACATGGAAATTGCTGTGAGCCAAAACTGTTATCAGGAACTGTTAAACACCAATTTTCTTTTTATATATGGAGTATAGAAGGTTCAAACTTTACAAAATGAATGTTAAATTTGTGGTAAGTTATTGCCTTAAGGTCAGTGAAGGCCCTCAAACGAGGAATTTCTGACGTTTTTTAACATTTTTGAGGTCTAAAAACAACTTGTACATTTCAGTTGCCACGGCAAAAGTAGTGTTGTGTGAAAGGCCAGTATAAGCACTTTAAAATAGTGTATAAACAATAGAGGAAAGTCCAATGTGCTTTTAGTTACATCAGGCCGAAGTATGAAAAATGTCATATTTTACCGATTTTCAAACAGCCGTAACTTCTTCTGCCAACAACATATTGAAATAATTTTTTTGCCAATGTTATACTCTATTCTTTGTCTTAACAGAACAGTTGAGTCCTTTGAGGCGAAATGTTTAAAATTTTTTTACAAAAAATTTATTTTTGCCTGTGCATTTTTCAAAAAAAAAATTTAAGCAGTTCGTCTCAAAGGACTCAACTGTTTGTTAAGACAAAGAATAGAATATAACATTGGCAAAAAAATTATTTCAATATATTGTTGGTAGAAGAAGTTACGGCTACTTGAAAATCGGTAAAATATGACATTTTTCATATTTCGGCCTGATGTAACTAAAAGCATATTGAACTTTTCTCGGTTGTTTATACAGAATTTTAAAGTGCTTATACTGGCCTTTCAAACGACACTACTTTTGCCGTGGCACTCTGAAATGTACAAGCTGTTTTTGGACTTCAAAAATGTTAAAAAACGTCAAAAATGCCTTGTTTTGAGGAGATTTCACTGACCTTACGGCAAACAATTTACCACGAATTTAACATTCATTTTATAAAGTTTCAACCTTTTATATTCCATATACAAAAAGAAAATTGGAGTTCAACAGTTCCTGGTAAGAGTTTTGGCTCACAGCAACTTCCATGTCTTAAAAATCCGCTTAATTTTCGAGGCCGCACACTAACCTTTAGGGTCCATAAAAACTAAACAAATCAACTTTAGAACAAAACATTCTGGATTTGGTCTTTCAATAAGATAATAAACATTTGGTACGTTTCCCAACCGAGCGTAGTTTCGGAAAACTGTCAGCGCGTAGTTAAAGTTAACGGTGAATACGAAGTAGGCGGTAACTCCGGGTTAAGGGCCGGTTTAATCACGCTTGGTTAACGGTGAATAAGGCGGTAAAAAGCTTGAAATAAAAATCACATTGACCTGATTAAGAACTAAATATTGTCTGCATATTAGTACATTGTTCTTTTAAAATAATTTTATGCAGAAAATTAAAAACTTTGGAATTTTGTGCGTATAATACTATTGCTTTATTTATACATCATTCGTGCGATTTTTAATTATTTAGAATGCTAAAAGAATTTTGTACTTAGATCACCGAGGCATAAATAAATCTTTAGGTAACAAAAATGTTAGAAAACGTACTTCTCGGGAAAAGAAAATTTAATTTTTTATTAAAAAAATTGGTACTTTAGATTTTCTGTTTCCATAACAAAATACTTTCAACTGTTTTGCATCGCGCTAAATCATTGTAAAAGATTCAAATTCATGACATCTTAATTACACTACAATTGTGTTAGATATAATTTTTAAATTACTTTTTTTACAGTGAAACACCACGACAACAAATAAAGGGGGAACGCTGTTTCTAAAATTTGAGATAATCAGGTTTTTTCTTGTACCAATGAGAAAAAAAGTCATCTTGAGTTAGATATTTGCCTCCAGATTTCCAACCCGTACTAATTTCTAAACGTAAGTCGTTCTTGTTTATTTGTCGCAAAATGAGTCCATTATCTTTATCCCTAATAAATGCTTCAGTAAATGTCAAAATTACCTTCAAGAATAATAGTGAAAACTTACTTTCTGCATAAATCGAAAAAAAACTCTTTGTTTTGAAAATATTTAGTGCTCTATTGTCTTTACGTCAAGTTTAAATGAAGGGCTTCCCCTTTGATCAACAAATTCCATCCTATCAATTACAGCGCCGTTACATGTACTTCTCCAACAAAGATACACATAACGCAGAGAAAATATCTTCTGCGCCAAGGACTCGTGGCGATTCCCGGTTTCTTCGATAAAACTTCGAAAAAGGGAAAGCAAAAACGGTGGTATTTAAAGAAACAGGCCTTGCGTGTAACGCGCAAACCTTAATAGAACGAAGGAAAATATATTAGAAGAAAAATCGATGCCTGTTAGGAAGAATGAATGGCTTGAGAAAGTTGGGTCTTCAATATTTCATATTTAATACACTTTTAAAGAACTAAAGGAGATTTCTTTTACCTAAAAATACATCTCATTTAAAAAAAAAAAAGTCGTTACCTATAAAAATGTTGCACTGTTGCGTATTGGAAATGCTTAGTGGAATGGCGTCATGTGTATGGAGACTGGAGAATAGTTATATTTGAGTAATATTTTTTAAATAAATCAGAAGCTGGTACAGGTAATTAGCAGCAACACTTTTTTGACAGTGATTTTCTGAATCACCAAAAGTTCAAAACAGTTTTTTTAAGTCTAATTTAGCAAAATGTGTTCTGAAATTGAAGGCTGCAGCAGAAGAGAGGGTTCTTGTGGAACATGATGGTCAATTCTATGAGGTGAAGTTAGTGCCATTCAAAAATATAAGTAGCCAGTTAATGTCAAGTTTTGGGCAGTAAAATATTTGTAAATGGCCTAACAATGTGAATGAAATTTATTATTCGAAAGAAAAATTAATTAAAAAAATTAGCCTTCCCTAGAAGTAGTTATTTCAAGAGGACAATTTAATAAAAATTAATGTGTAAAACTTAATTAGTGTAACTAAGGATTTTGTTGCCATTCTTTATTTCTTATAATTTAAGTTCAATTTTGGGCAAAATATATGCTTTGTTAATAATTAGAAAGACATTATTTATTATTGTAGCAATGTTTTGTTATCGTAACGTCAGTCACGAAATCTTTGTTACATCAGTCACACCCATTACATATTTTCTGTGCTATCAGTTTTTTAGTTTATTCCATCAAGAAAAGTATTTTCATAAAATCTGAAATCTATTTTTATGGGAATTTTATTTTTTATGTTTCACGCTATTAGTTTGAGGATTTCAAATTGAAAAAAGTCAATTTTAGTGATGTTGCTTTTGTTGTAACATTAGTCACATATGTTTGATTCCCCATAATTTCTGAAAAAAAATTTCCTCATACCTAATAAGTTATGAAAAGACTTTCAGTATCCTCTGTAATTACATTTTAGTTCAAATTCAAGGGGGGAAAATTAATTTCAAGTCAGTACTGAATTTTTAATTTTAAAATAGAGTCAAACTGTAACGTCAGTCACCGTGGAATGACCCTAATATATTACTGCTTTTCTGAGATAATTTCGGACCAAAAATCTAAAATGGCAGCAATTTCTTTCGAAAGATTTTTCCTTTTTTTCTAAAAATTTTTCACCTTCTTATTTTAAGGTGCTCCTGTTTGCAAATAGTTTTTAAATACATGATTTACAGCAGAAATGTTGCGCATGGGAAGTGACACGTTTAAATAAATTGTTCAAAAAAACTGCTTGCCGTAATAAAACACGCAACGCTAAAGTATGGCCGTTTAATTGATAATTGAAGGGTTTGGGGGATGAAGGGGTTAAGTGACAAAATAGACACTGTGAGTAACTAAAGCACAAAGTTTTGTGGTTGTAGTTGTTGCAGTTTTTTCGTTGTCTGGTTTTGTCTTTACTGTTTGATGTACCAAGTTCCATTTGATTACCTGTATCCATTGCTTACCTTTGTACATAGTGTTCATTTTTTAAAATGTAGCCCCTTCATCATCCAAGCCCTTCAATTCTGAGCCAAAAACTGAAATGGCAACACTTCGTTTTAAGAATTTTTCGCTTTTTTACATTCGTCATGTTAACGTGGTCGTACTTGCAAATGTTTCTAAATTTATTAATGTACGGGCGATTCTCTGCAAACTGGTAATTTGCTGTCCGGGCCGAGTATTTCAAAAATAATAAAGTGTAATAAAGTAATTATCACGCTTAATACAAGTAAAGCATTACTACTCCGTGGCCCAATTGTACACTCAGGCACATTGAAAATAGCGGAACATCAATTTTAACACCGGAACATCAGCGACTGCGTCTACAGTGGTGCCAAGCCAGATCAATGTGGAATGTCACTGATTGGCAAAAAGTTGTGTTTAGTGATAAGTCTCGGTTTGTTTTAGGGACTGATGATAACCGTGTACGGGTGTGGAGGCGCCGAGGTGAGCGGTACAATTCCTCCCACACTGTTCTACGTCATACTGCCCGCACAGCTAGTGTAATGGTCTGGGGGGCCATATCCTATGATAGCCGGTCCAATTTAATTGTGATGCGTGGAAACTTAACCGGCCAACGTTACGTTGATGATATTCTTCGATCCCATGTAGGACCTTTCTTAAATGGTCTCCCAGGGGCAATTTTCCAGCAAGATAAATGCTCGTCCGCATACAGCAAGAGTTGCTCAAAACTTCATACGTCATTTTCAGACTCTTCCATGGCCGGCCCGCTCCCCCGACTTATCCCCTATGGAGCATGTGTGGGATCAGCTAAAACGTCAGATGCCATCGTGTCACTCTGTGCGTGATTTGGAGTTGGCTTTTACAAATTTGTGGGCCCTTCTGCCTCAGGACAACATCAGGCGTCTAATCAACTCAATGCCAGACCGTGTGGCGACATGTATTGCAACTAGAGGTGGTCCAACGCGCTATTGAAGTTGCTCTGTATTTGTGTCCTTGCACACCCTGTATTCGTTCAATTGTTTTGATTTTGAGATCAAGTGAATCTCTCATCTGTATCATTATGTGTATTAAATTTCATTTCAATCCGATGCTTTCTTCTTGGGTCGCTATTTTCAATGTGCCTGAGTGTATTTGGAGCGATAACTATTTAATTTTTTTTTCTCGAAATTATCTAAGGGCTAAAAACACAGTCCCCTGGCTGTCCCAATTGTATTGTCTAACACTTCAAAGTAATATTCCGAAAATCCTATCAACACTACATAAATTTGGCAATTACTATCCAAAAATAGAATAATGCAGTTATATTTTTTCATGATATAAGGTCTAATTACGTATTTCTAAAACTTAAAATTGTCGTGTAAATTCTGTCCGTAGATTTGTCAAACAGTCCCCTGCCACAAATTCAAAGCTCTAATAGAAAAAATCTGTTACTCTTGCAAATGTTTTTTGACATGAAGTTTAAAGCAATTAGTGTGAATTTGCTGAAATTGCTGAGAACGGTGTTGAAACGATACTTTGTTTAGTTTGAGAACCACATTTGTGATGAAAGTATGCATCAGGGTCGTTGCGAAAACAGTCCTCTGGGAAGTGATTTTATTAATGTCAATTAGTTTAATTATGAATCATATTAGTTATTATGGCCACGATTTGTGCCTAAATTTATATTTAGTCTCGTAACTAATTATGTTCCAATAGTTTGGCAGATATTACGTAACAAAGAGCAAAAATACAGTCACCTGGCACAGTCCCCTGCCTAGTAATACCAGGCGGGGGACTTACCCCCTATCACAATTTATCAGAAAAACACAAGCTTCAATTGACCCTCTTTCAAACTAAAGTAATAGATTCATTTTCTGAGCAATAGTTTTACAATTATACGAACATTTCAAAAAAACATGCCCGGACAGATTTCGTATGAAAAATGACGAGTTTACGCGAGATGAATGAAGAGAATCCCCCGTACAGTAGAAATGTTGGCGTATTGGAAAAAAATTTGCGGAATTGATGCAAGTTTAAATAACTTGTTCAAAAATATGCTTGAAGTGGTGAGACAAGTAACAGTAAAGTATTGTGATTTAATAGAAAAAAAAAATTGAACAAAGAATATATCTTGATAACATCCTCTTTTAAAGATTTTTAACATTCTTATGTTCGGTCACGTTAATACGGTCATGTTAGCAAATGATTCACAGGTAGATGATGTAGAGTAGCAATGCTGCGTATATTCAAAACGCTTACTGGAATAGCGTTAAGAGCAAGAATCTGAGAAACTGTCACGCCTAGCATTATGAGGGGATTCATGACCTCTCAGATTTTCTCCCAAAAATTACCAAATGTTTATTATCTTATTGAAAGACCAAATCCAGAATGTTTTGCTCTAAAGTTGAGTTGTTTAGTTTTTATGGACCCCTAAAGTTGAAGGTGCGGCATCAAAAATTAAGCGGATTTTCAAGACATGGAAATTGCTGTGAGCCAAAACTCTTACCAGGAACTGTTAAACTGCAATTTTCTTTTTGTATATGGAATATACAAAAAATATTTCAATATGTTGTTGGCAGATGAAGTTATGACCGTTTGAATATCGGTAAAATATGACATTTTTCTTATTTAGGCCTTACGCAACTAAAAGCACGTTGAACTTTCCTGGGTTATTTATACATTATTTTAAAGTGCTTACACTGGTCTTTCAAACGACACTATTTTTGCCGTGCCAACTGAAATGTACAAGCTGTTTTTGGACCTCAAAAACGCTAAAAAACGTCAAAAATGCCCTGTTTTGAGGGCCTTCACTGACCTTACGGCAACAACTTACCACAAATTTAACATTCATTTTGTAAAGTTTCAACCTTCTATATTCCATATACAAAATGAAAATTGGAGTTAAACAGTTCCTGGTAAGAGTTTTGGCTCACGGCAACTTCCATGTCTTAAAAATCTGCTTAATTTTTGATGCCGCACCTTCATCTTTAGGGATCCATAAAAACTAAACAACTCAAATTTAGAGCAAAACATTCTGGATTTGGTCTTTCAATAAGATAATAAACGTTTGGTAATTTTTTGGAAAAAATCTGAGAGGTCATGAATCACAGGCGTGACACTCTCTCAGATTCTTGCTCTTAAGTTTAAAGTTTTTTTTCTTTTTAAAAAAGCTCTTTTTTCGAACCAAAATGTGCCCATGACAACACAATTTTTTAAAGATTTCTCAGGTTTATTTGATTTGTCGCGTTAAAAGTTGCTGATGCAGAGTAGTATATCATTATATTCACATTCACGTCTTATCCATACTTTACTAAAATTTGATACACTTCAGAAGTAATGTTCATTAAAGTTTGTTTCCCAATGGAATCTCTCTCATAACTTATTTATGTCAATTCATTATTGACTGAAACTCTTTGAAGTTATATTATTGCATTAACTGCAAATCATTAAGTTGAATTCGTTCCTGGAATACAATTCTATGAAACATGCTTTTTAAGCTGCGATAATTTGTGAATACAAAACTTAGTTACTTTGTATTGATTTTTTAGCGATTTTTTATTGTAAAATTAATTTTGAAACCATCATTCGTTAAAGTTGGTTTTATTTATGGAGCGCAATTCTTTCAAGTTTATGAACCTCAATTCAACTTAGATTTTTCTGCTAACACATTATATTAAACTTAAATTAATTTAAATATAATATTGTACTTTTGAAAAAAAAATTGGAACAGCAGAAGAAATGAAATGTATTTCGACCAACAAGTTGTTGTCAGATAAAAAGACTTTTTGGATTACTCTGCAGGAATATTTTAAATTTACATTGAACACAGTGTGAAATTAGTGAATTTTATATTGATCACAATTGTTGTCTTATTTTGCTACTTCATTCAGAATTTGATACGTATGCTAAACTACTACAAACTTTACTACAACACAAAAAATAAACTTTTTTTACAGTATAATACTGCGGCAGAGGTTCCAGTTTAAAACTGTGGAATGCACAGTAATAATCTGTAAAATTGTTAACATTGCAATTTCCCAAGTAGCATCAACTCATCGGATTTTGCTCGGCCGATCAACAAACTCCTCGTAAACTGATCCTGTAACGCACGATGACATCGTTCCGATCAGTATTCGAGCACGGTTTTCGATGAGCTACTTTTCATCGGAAAGCGATATCCTTCCGATCAACTTTCCCGATGAAAATAAGATGAGTTATATTCCATCGGAAAACGATATCCTTCCGATCAAGTTTCCCGATGAAATTCCTCGGCACGGGACTGTTCTGCTCGTAAATTGCTCCAAATCTCATCTTATTCTCATCGGATTTTGCTGCTCGGATTCTGCTCGGCCGATGAGACATATTGGATCATCGGCCGATGAGAATTTCATCGGGTTTCGATGAATGGCCGATCATCGGCCGATGAGATGATGCTGCTAGGGTTATTACTGTGTATTTAAGTTTTAAACTGGAACCTCTGCTACCAGTATTATACTGCCAAAACAAAAGTTTATTTTTTGAAGTGTAGTGATAGCAATTTTTATAAATTCTATGAACATGATTTTTGCTACAATAATTTTATAATTGCTATGCAGCAATGCTTTGTTTTCCAAGTATTAGAGGAAACACGCTTAAATGCTTAAGCGTTTTACTATGTGGAGATTTTGTTAAAAATATCTTTCGCGCTTTCTAACCTCTGATTTAAACTAAGCTCACAAGAGTTGACATATAGGTGGAAGGTCATTATTAGGCGTATAATTTATTTTTAAATGCGGCTATCAATTTTTTACTGCAAGCAAATAATTGGAAAATCAATATTGCTTTGGAAAATGGGCTAAGTATAGATAGCTCTCTGCCATTAAAGATAAAAAAAAATCTTGGTCATGTAGAGTCGATAAAATTATTAGTCACTCCTAAGTTTTTAAGGTGGTTGAATCACCGTGAGGCTTAATTTTCAAGTGATTTGAGGTCTTACAAAACATGAAAATTTAAGTCAGGAGGGTCATTTTCAAAATTTGCTTACATTTGCTGTCCGGAGGTTAAAAAGACGATTTTGAAGCATAACTTATATTTTAAATTCAATGCGAACAATTATTTTCTGCAAGAAATACCCCCCAAAAAATTCTATTACTGAAAAAATTATTAACATTTATCAATTTATTTTTATATAAGTCTTTAAAAATGAGAATCAATGCAACAATGCTTGTTCATTTCCAATCTCTGCAAATTCACAATAAATATTGACAATAGTATTTTTTTCATTAAGAAATGTATGAATATATTTTGTCCGGCAGTTCTTGTCAAGTCCGTTACCCTAAGATTATTTTAGCTAAAAACGGTATTTATTGCAGTCAAAAGATGGTAACACGTATTCAGTTAACTTAACAAACTAGTGACGTAACTATTTCGTACCATTTTGTTTTCCTGAGTCGAGAAGTATTACTGTGGCGTTTCGCACAAGATTTCTTCTAGGTGCGTATTTTTATTCTTTGTCAAGTCTGTTACCTAAGATTTTAGCAGTAATTTTTACCTTTTCTCAACTTTTACCCCGAAATATTGTTTATTATACAACTCTAAAAAGATGCATATTGTTGTTCAATTTTTAAATTTGACAACCTAGCCATAATTTGACATTTTGGTTGAAATGTCAAGTCCGTTACTGGTCAAATCCGTTACCAAATGTCAAGTCCGTTACCATACAGTTTTTGATCAATATTTTAATAATCACAAACATCGTTTTAAGCTTCAGGAACGCAAATAATTTCAAATGAAGTTGGTTCTAGGCGTTATGATCTTATTTAAAAGTGAAATTTCATATTAATTTTGTATGGTAACGGACGACAATTGTCCTTGAAACTTAAAGTTTTATGACAGCATTTGAATATTTAATAATGCATCAAAGTGTACAACCAATTATTTTTTTCACACACCTAAAATATGTGACAAAACATCTGTTAGTGTTTCTGAAAGAAAATAGCAAGTTAACTCGCGAGAGCTCGCGCCATGTTTTGTCACACGAGCGCTCGCGCGGGGTCGAAAACGACCCCAATGTGTTTTTCTTCATTTCTTTTCCTTTTTTTCATGACTTCTTTATTTTATTTTATTCATTTATGTTTTTTCACTAACAAAGACTTCTACAACGATTAGTTTTTGATTTGAAATGCATAAAGAAAGTGTTTTATGAACTATTACGAAAATGCTCCAGCTATCAAACACATCAATAACATTTTTTGCGTTTCTCTTTGGTGCAGGAAGAAAAATACTTATATTTCGAACTGAAGTAGAAACATTAGCTCTAAATTTATTTCTTTGCCAAATAGTTTCCTTATCTCTTCCAATAAAGATGTCATTTGTATCAGGATTATCAGAATTTTCACTAAAAGAAAATTTGCTTTCACTGTCATAAACGCCAAAGTTTTCTTCATTGGCTAAACCTTCATCGTCTGAAATGACACATATTCATCACTTTCTCCATCGACTAGTAATTAGCTAAAATGCTTCATCCCTTGCTCATATGGAGTAGGCATCTTTTCTTTGTTATAAGTAGTGCAAAAGCAATTGAAAAATCTGAATTTTGCAAGGACAGAAGAACTACATTATCATTGTGAACGACACGCTTGTTAACTGAAAATCATGGCTAGAAAAAGGATTGCTGACAACTACTTCCTTTTCACAAAATGTTTCGAAATTCTTTGAACGGAACCGACTCCAAACACCTGTTCCGTTCCGAGAACTTTACTGACGTCAGTACACGCCTGCGGTCGCAAAAGACTCCAATCGCAAGAACCCCCCTAGTTTACAAGAATGAAAAGAATTTAAGAAAATTCCAAACACACCCACATATCAATCAATGACACAGTGGCAGCTACCCAAAAGATGGTTTCCCTATCTGTCCATGAAATTTCAAGAAATGGAAACAAAAATGGCTGGGGTCGTTTTCGACCCCGCGCGAGCTCTCGCGTGTTAAATAAATTACTTAAAAATTCTGAAATGTAAGCATATGGTGAAAATGACCCAGAAGCGTTTAGAAAAAAAAATGTCAATATTGTGTAAAAAGGTTTCGATCGATGAAAATGTTGTAATTTTCCAAAGTATGATAGAACGAGTACTAAGATTCAATTCAAAATTAAGAAAACCCGATCCTTATTGCCTACCTCATATTAAAATGAACTTCACTGGTCAAAAAGCATTTTAAAACTGAACATATTTAATTGTTTTCGAGAGGACTTGGTTAACACGGAAAAGGAAATGTAATCTTTACTACTAAAACTTGCTCGTCGCAAATGCAGAATTAAGAGGTTAACATTTTTTTAAATTCGCAATTAAGTATTTTAAATGTTAACAAATAGAAACTGGCAATAGATAAACATTTTAAATCATGGAGTTTTTTTCCTCGTCTGCAAACAACATCGGAATCCAATTGCGTACATTTAAAAGGCTTAGCCGCATTTGCTAGAAAACATTATAATTTGAGTTATTCATAACATGAAAGCGCCAAACACATTCTATCACAACGCAGATTTTTTTTTCTTTTAGTACTATTGTTTTAAATTTTCTAAAATATATTCAGTTCAAAAATCGCGAAAAACGATTTAAAGGTTTTTTAAAGGATTAATGTCTTCGTTCATTAATGTCATACGAAGATACCACCCAGCTAAGAACACTCTTGATGAACTCTCCTTTCAAAAAAAAAAAAAAAAAAAAAAAAAACGAAATCCTTTCAGCCGTTCAGGCACTAACTAGCGTGCCACAGACAGATATACCGATACACAGGGATGTCAAACGCATAACCCCCGTCATTGTTGCATCTATGGTTAAAAATAGAAGTCTTCAAATGCTGTTAAGATTGCCAGTTTAAGCTTTAACAAACAGGTACTAAAATTACACCGGACAAGTAAAAATTCAAAATAACTTCAATCCGTACAATTTGTTTTTAATGGCCATACGTGATACACGTAAAACTTTTTTAAAGTAAACGAGTTATAGAAAAATATCGTGTGCAGTGGATATGTTTTCACTCTTCGTCTTTAGGCAGCTGATAAGAATGGATGTTGTCGTAAGAATGCAATAATTAAAGAATACTAGTTATAATAAAAAACATGCTTTGGATGCATTTTTTTTCTTGAGATATTATCAAAACTTTGACTTACAATAATGAAAAGTACATCTTCACCGTAATATTATTCTTCCACTAGGTAATTGAATGATTATGCTACAGATATAGATAGAGATATATCTAAGATTTTATTGCTACTCTTTTGATCATACAATGAAACATGATATTCAATAAATTCAAGAGGATACCAAAGAAAGATAAGCCAAGTACACTTTTGTTAAGTTTATGGTATGCATAACATTGAACTTTAAACGTCACTTTTGAAAAGTATTCAATATGACGTTACTCTAAATTGCTGACAAAATTCAACAGTACATTATAAATATAAACGAGACAGAATTTTACTTAGCCAAAAATTCTATTTAATTGCTCGGTTTTGGAAGAAAATAATCGAATTCGAACTGTGGTTTAAAAATGAACTTAAAAAACGCTATAATTTATTTTTTTCGGGTAACGATTGCAAAATTTTGTATGTTTTTACGCTGAAATGTATTTTAAATAAAAAAAGTTTTCGGACGAGCTAAAGCACTGACGTGGGTTGCCTGATAAGATTTTCGAACAATCACCCATAATTTCCGTGCTTGTGATTCTTTAATATAAGGACTTCATAACCAAAATAAGTTTTAATTTCTAAACAATAGCACGTTTTCTGTTCACTACCAGCATGAGCTTAATCTGTAGTTTATATGCTCTTTAGTGCGTGAAAAATATGTATGTAATATCATCAAAATGGGGGTGAACAAAATGACCATCAAAAATTAGCAAAATGGTGAACAAGTAGACGTTGCTATACTTTCTGTATTATCTTTTAAAATAAATATAGACTAGGTGTCTTATGTATTGGCTCATTTAAAAAGTCTCCGCGCTTTTTTCTTAAGTTTTTGAGTAAGAATTTTTTATTTGAAAATTAATTTTAATCGAAGTGCATGTGCTCATTATTATTTATGACCTTTGGCTATTCCCTCGGTAGCTGCATAATTTCATTGGTGTAAAACTTCTGAGGTTTATCGGCAAAAAACTTAGCCAAGTGATTTTCAGCGACTGTTCAGTTAGCCAATTTTTTGCCATCAAAAGAATTTTTCAGAGACTGAAACTAATGATAATCAAAATTAGCAAGGTCCGGCCTATACGTTAGATGCACCAAATGTTCATAACCAAGTTTCTTCGATTCATTCTAATGCATCAAAGATGAGTGTTTCTTAGCATTATCATGGTGGAACACAACTCCTTTTCTGTTGGCCAATTCTGGTCGCATTTTCTTGATTTCTTCATTGAAATAGTTGAGTTATGCACAATAGAGGACAGAATTTACTGTTGCGCCAGGTTGTATCAGTTCATTATGAGCAATGCCCTTCCATTTCTACGAAACACCTTTTTACCGTCAATCCTGGATTTGAAGTCGTTTGTGGTGGGTCACAGCTCTTTTCCAAGATCGTATGCATTTCATTGTCTCGTATCTAATCCATTTTTCATCTCCTGTAATAATTTGCTTCAGAAAGAATCGATTTCGGATCTCCTTAGAAGCGTTTTACTGATGGTAGCTCTGTCGATCAATTTTTTTTCGGTAATTCTTGTGTCACCCAAACATCATGGAGCTTCTTTGAGCAACCTGCTCTCTTCAGAGGATCTCAAACTGTTATGTGGTTGATGTTAAGTGTCTCCTCCATCTTTTAAGAGCTTACGTGTTGGTCCCGCTAAACCAGTTGAAAAACTTCATCGACTTTTTCAGTGAATAGCCGACCAGAGAGAGGTGTATCTTTGACATCGAAATTTCCGGAACGGAATAGAGTATACCTCTTTTGATTACGACGTTCACTCATTGCATCTTACATTACATTTTAAAAAAACATCGGCCGTTCTTGTGGCGTTCTTATCTTTCTTGCCGTGAAAAAGCATTACCTATCGTATTTTTCAGATATTTCAGTCATTTTTAAAGCGCTATAACTTTTTACTCGATTGGCGAAATACTTGAACGTGGCCAGAAAAAGGTAGCCTGAAATGCCACCTTTCAAACGAATACTCATATAACGCAATTGGATTAGTGTTGCTCGAAATATATACGTCAAACCGTCTGGTTAGAAAAAAGCGCGAGGACTTTTTAAATGACCCAATACTTGGTTCTCTCATAAATCCCAGAAGTATTATAACTAAGCGATCCTATGCTTTCTGTGTTATATCTAAGCAATTCTTTTTAGTAGTTCAAATATAGTTTTTAATAAAACCGGGTCAGTAAAAGTTTTCGTATATGAAAACATATTTTAAAACTTTTTTCCGCGTTCCTTAATTACGATCGAGCTCTAGCAATTCACCTTTAAAAGCTAGAATATAATTCTTTGAAACTCATCAATTCTCGACACTGCTACCATAGAGAGGATCGTAATTAAAGATCTGTCTAAGTTAATGTTCTTGTAACGGGCGAAGGCCACATAACCTTGGTCAAGAAGTTCGAGAAATTACGTTGAGTACATGAGAAACACGCAAGTGTGCCTTAGCTCTTTATCCCCTCTCCCTCCCCTTCCCCACGAAATTGGA
Organism: Uloborus plumipes; assembly: GCA_038373865.1. NCBI lineage: Eukaryota > Metazoa > Arthropoda > Arachnida > Araneae > Uloboridae > Uloborus > Uloborus plumipes. Next base: position 36,512 of record JAXGGA010008109.1, read on the forward strand.
TGTGGTGGGTGGAGCAGCTTCGTTGAAGTTTCCTTCGATACCAGTACAATGAGATTAGTCTCACATATATTTCTGATGGGAAAATAAAAGTAATAACTACTGGAATTAAAACTCGCAGGAAAGTTAAATGATTAGATGTTGTAGAAAGTTTTTAAGATAAAAAGAAATTTTCATCCGCTCAGTAAAATATTTAACGTTTTCTTTAAAAAGGAAATTGTTTGTGTAAATTATACAAAGATTGCAACTCTCTTTTTGTCGTCAGCCATTTTTGGAGAAATAAGAAATATCTTTGCATTTACCTTTTCAGTGTCAATGCTCCCAAATGGGAACATCAACTTAAAAACTTATTCAAAAAAAGTGTCGCTCTTAAGGATTAAAAAAAAAATATATATTTACTACTAAAAGTAGACGTGATAAAAAAATAAATAAAAAAAAAAAACAAATATTTTCCCTTTATAATAATTGTGGATCACAAAAATGTCTGTTTTTACTGTTTTTTACGGAGATTGATTAAAAAATATGCAGAAAGTTATAAAAAAGACGAAAGTTTATAAAATTTCTGAGCAATGATAAATAAGGATCATGTTGATGAACAAACACGGCCGGAAAAAAAAATTGCATCGAAAATGTGCTTTCTGTAAGCTACCAAACTTCGATGTTCCCGATCGGGAACATAGGCGTTTTACGGTATACAAAATCGGTCATTCTTTACTGTTGATTAGTTTTGTAATGTGCGAAGTAAAAGTCTCACGACTGCTATGATTGACGCATGTAAAAATAGACATTTCAACCTTAAGCTTGTTCAACTGTACCCTTTTCTTGGCCCTTCCCTCCCCCCGGTCTCCAGTTTTGGGACGAAGTGATAGAGGAAAACCCACTTCGGTACATATAAACGAAGATATTTGCGACTCTTCTCGAGCACTTAGTTGGAAATGCAATCAGTTAGTAATAAATCTCTCTCCCAGTCGCTAGAAAATCCACAGGAAAATATGTTTCGAAAGTCAAACACTTTTACATTAATAGTTTCCCTACTAACCGCAGACATTGAGGTAAAAAATGTATTGAAAGAAGAAAACAACATTTTAAGTAAGGTAATTTGCTTCTTACATAACTATTATACATATAACTGTATAGCAATTGTTTTTATTGACAAATTGTTAATTTAGATGGTTATCTTACATTTACTCACTTGCGATTTCATATAGTATTGAATAAATGAGTAAATATTTTATTTTTTTCCTTTTTATATTTATTTTTAACTATTCACTATTTGAGATCTATGTGAATGTAACAAATATCATCAGTTATATTAACTATTTATGCATAAATGCAAAATTATAGCCAAAACCGTAAAGCGTAATCCATTAGTTGCCCTAGTAAAAAAAATTCAATCAACACGCCAATGTTCCCAAATGTTTCAAAATCCCCAAAATAACGGATTACATTTTTTTCTCAAAAAAATTCGTCATTCATTATATATAAGGATGCCTACCTACTTAATTTTTATGTAGTAACTTTTTTCGTTATGTTTGGATTATAGAGCGGCTTTTAAAAGGTTAAACAAGAGCATTATAAGTCATGCATTACAGTAATTTATACGTTAGTTGCTTTACAATGTAATGTGTAATTATGGGGATTTGAAAAAGAAATTCCATTGGCCGCAAAATTCGAAGAAAGTATGATGAAAAATTATCTGTTTAGTCTAATCAATATTTAGAAAAAAACGACTTCAAAAAATATTGAAATCTAGTGTTTATATAGATAATGAATGTAATAAAAATAATGCAATAACACTTTATTTGAATGTTACCGAAGATTGCTGGAAATAGAGGGGGGGGGGATGCTTGGAATAAGACGGGACACCAAAAATTTTAAGATAAAATAAACTTTAATAAAATGCAAAAAAATAAAGCATAAAATAAAGAATAGGTAAAGAATTCCTGTAATCTTACGTTAAAAATCAAGTTTTTAAGCTGGTCGCGTAAAACATTATTTAATAATTTATCTTAATTTTCAAACATTTAACTAAACGATATCCATTCAGTCAAGCAAAAAAGGTTAGTAATGTTTCATCATTTCGCGATTGATAAAGCTAAAATAAAACTGCTAATGATCTTTCACATTGCATTTCATGCGTTTGATCTAGTTATTTCAGTTCAAGTGAGCAGAAAAAAGGGGGATGCATTTTTTAACAAATACTTTTGGCATTGCTGTAATTTTAACATTATTATTATTATTTTATGTTTTTGTTATGTGCATCATACATACGTTAAATATTTTTAAAAATGCAACAGTTTTTTAACTGTATAATATTAATTAACATGTTGAAATGTTTTCTCTTTAAAACACTGTGGAAATATTGTCAGGTGATTAATTAGATAAAAACGATAAAGCCATGAAGATGTGCCAAACAAAACCATTTGCCATTATTTGGCTGCTTTAGACGACTAAAAATCCCATGGATATAGATCCTTTTTTTTTTCCTAATTTCGGTATTAGAATATCGTTGATTGTTTGTAACGAGCTCAATTTCTGTAAAATTCTGTCATGATTTCAGATGCATGAAAGGAAATTAACGTTTTCAAATCCTTTGAAAATAATCTGAAATTTCTGACCTTCAAGTGTAAAATTGATGAAAAGCGACGGATGGGTCGTAAGCAGTAGGAATAAACTCAGAACTTCTGAGGTAATTTGAGTTAAACAATACTCACTCTCTTTAATTACTTAAATTACAAACACATTAAATATATATAATGTGCTAGTCTAATTAAACACATAATTTAGCAATAACAGGTAGACATGTTTTGCATTCGTCTATTACGTCATAACATTTTCTCCCTCTAACACTTATTTTTTTCAAATAACTAACAATGGTTGAGCTCTCACAAGAAAAGTATGATTTTAAAACTATGAATAAAAGTGAACCCCCCTACCAAAAAAAAACCATTACGAAGGATGAGTTTAGCTTGTGGAATGCGGATATCCTAAATACGTTAATATAGGCTGAATGCTATAAAGATTGCTAGTACAATTCTTCAGTAACTTTTAATGAGCTGCGACTGAGAGATCTTTTCATGAAAAGTTTGATGGGACCTTTAAGGAGTCTATGGTATAATTAAAGTGAAAACATTTTAGCGAAATTCGCTATATTGTCGATAAAAGTCCACAAAACGCCTATTTACGAAATAGAGGAGCAAGCATCATTTAGTTAAACTGGTCCTACAGGTAGTTCAAAAAGTACTCCTATAGCAGAGATTGCTGACATCAAGTTATAGTGATATATTTACTTGACTAATTTTTTTTCAGGCATGTTTGTTATTTTACAATGATTACCGGCAAGACTAGTTTCACACAAGGCAATAAACTAGGAAAATTTTAGAAAACATTGTAATAAAAGCTAATTCAACTATTTTTCTGTAACTTAAACCTATACGTATGTTCTTCTCTATTAGTTTAAATTTATGTGTTGTCTATTAGTCTCAAGATTGACTCCAGTTTTGCTCTACAAACAAATAAGCAATCTACGCGAAAATTAATTCAACTACTTTTTATGTAAGGACGGTTTGAAAAATAAGTTCTCTTTTCGATTTAGTAGTCTTGTATTCAAGAAGGAGTACATTTCAAGAGTACAAAGCATAAGTAGTCGATGTTACGGTCTAACCTATCTGGAAACAAGCGGTGACGTGTGTTAGGGATGATGCTGTGCAGTAGTGTTTTTTTTCAAAAACTTCTAACCTACAAAAGAAAGTAATTTGAAAGTGATCGGTCAGTTTACAATACATGTACACACAATCTAAACACAGAGAAGTGTGTCTAGACGTCTGTTTGGTAGAGATACCTTTAAAGCACTTAAGAAAATGAAACCGTACCCTCAGCAGCTTAGAATTCTATGTTTGTCACAGTTTTTTAAAGATAAAATTAGTTTACTACTCATTTTTTAGAAGCTGCACTTTAATATACCTTTAATTCTAGCATAAATGAGCCAAAGTGAATTCATCTAAATTACAATATTTTATCAGTGCATACATAACTGTTACTAATTTTAGCTCCCCACCCCTTCAAAGAAAAAAAAAAGAAAAAAATTCATCTTCCAGTTTGATATAGTAATTCCAATTGTGAATTCAATTAAAAAAAATAGAAATATTTATAACAGCATTAACTTGTGGCTGTTTTATTTTAGTAAAGTTACATATAGCCAATACATTTTCGCAAAAAAAGAAAATTACTCGATTGCCGATATTTCATACATTTATTATATCTTAAAGTTTTGTTTACCATTTTGATTTTCTGTGCTTTACTTTAGATGAAAAATATTAGCTTGTGTGTCAAAGAATATGACTCTAACACAGTGAATTTGGTTTTGACATGTCTGGGTGGTTACATGCATCATTTATGAATCATGCACGATTCCTGTTTGGCGTAAATGAAGTTTGTACGAGTATCTCACGACTTTTAAAGACATTTCTATATTTATTTGTAAATGATGCTTACAAAATACATTTGAAACAGCAATGACATTTTACAACTTTAAGTACGAATCTAACCGAACTAAATGACAATGACATATGAGTCGACAGATAATAAACAACTGCGATTAGGTTCATTTTTCAAATGAAGTTAAAGAATTTCATAGATTTTAATGGCATAAATTATATTATTCATAATTATTGTAGCATATTAAAAAAGTATACTGCATAATGAAGATGTATACTTTTTTTGACATAATTAATGAACCAATAAGTTTTGAAAAATGCATTGAATAAAATTAATTTTATAAATGCTTTCCTTGAGCAACAGCATTGGATTTTAAGACACGCATCTTATCAAAATAATTATATCTATAACTTTAACTATATATACGACATTATGGTCTGAAAAATTTTTAACACTCTGACTTATCATTCTCTCTTAGGGTGATGCTTATAGGGTAATGCTCTTAGGGTGATGCTCATATTAGGGTGATGCTTAAAAATGAAAGTTAAAAAATTCAACGGTTCACCCTCCCATTTTGGTCTCTCATATGTAAAATGGTGTAAACTAAAATTTTGTTGGATTTCATTAAGTTTTAGGGGTTGCTACCAGGCTTTAAATTTCATAAAAAATGTTAAAATTCAAAACAATTTACATTAGTAATTTTAAATATTATATAAAAACCTCTTCTCACTTAACACTTAATTTTTATGCCAGGAAGACTTCAGTCTAACCGCACAGCCCCTCCCTTTCTGTTTAGACCAACTCCCCCTCCCCCTCTCCTACCAACTTAAGGAGCTGTTTGACAGCGCAGTGGCTGCCTATAATCAGTGCAGGTGTGTGCAGTTAGTCTAACTTTCAAAGCAGTGTATTTCACTTATATTACAAAGAATGATTTATTTTATGTGTTTTTTCACAGTGAATCTAATAAGTTTCGTAAGTAAGAGTTTTTATTTGTGGGAATTATTAACAATGAGTAATATAATGAATAAATACATTTGAATAGACTGGAACGTTATATTACTTGTTTTGGCTGCTTTTAACAGACTTCAGATTAATAAATTTAGACTTAGGACTCAATTTTTAGTTTTCATAATTTTATTACTGTTATTTATGGCAAATTGTAAAGTGCCTGTAGTTTCTACAAGAAAACAGACGGAAATATGGCTATAGTAGGTCAAATTTCTCAAACATTAAATCAAACCAAACTACCTTCTAAACGTGAAACTCTCTCTGTATTTTTTTAAAGCTTACAGGTGTTAACCGAGCACGTTGGGTGACGAAGTCTATCTACTCTCTGAAAATACTCTTGTTTCGAGAACAATTCAGATAGACAAAACTTGACTTGAGGGAAAATGTTTGCGAGAAATCTGTATTTTTAGTCTTAATCTACATTCAGTTTTTGTTCCAAGCTCCAACCGCTTGTTCAGAGCCAATAAACGAATTAGAACTCCTCAAAGGTTTGAAGAAGTATGAGGCTGTAAACCTTGTCATAGCTAGAAAAACAGTAAAGTATGTGGCCATTTATGGTATGTCTCAGAAGAACTTATCACCTTATCATTTTTTTGACGACAAAGTGGGAAATGAAACTAAGAAAATGGTGAAAGCTCTAAAGAAAGAGGGAGCTGATTTTTGCCCGAAAAGAATTAATGTAGACATTGAAAACATTGGTAATAAAAATCTAGATGATTTTGTTACTAGTAACACCAAAAGATTCTCTTTTCTATTACCGGATTACTCTCCGATTTCCTCAAAAAAAAAAGTTGAAGACTGGATCAAAGACAAGGAATATATTCAAAGTAAGGAGATAGTAATAAAATTTAAGGTGTTCAATGATGCAGCAGAGAGAATGGTGTCCTTAATTCAAGAGTACAACAAAATACTGACCCTAGATGAAGACCAGAAGCAGTATATTTTGCTTCTTGTGAAGTCCTTCAGACAAAAGTTCTCGAACTACAAAAAAGCAACTTTGCTGTCGGCATAATAAGTTTTTTATGTGTTAATTGTGCATCAGAATCTTTTTGAGGACTATAAACAACTAATATAAGCTTATATTAATTCTGTAATAAGTTTTTAAAAAATTGTGACAATTAAAGAAATTTTGTAAAAATCTGTGTTTTTAATCAAATTTTCATCTTATTTGTTCACAACTCGAAAGTAAATTGTAATATATATATGATACAAACTTAGGTTTGGGTAACATATATGGACCTTAAAACCTCATTTTAGTTTTTATTATGTAAAGAAATAGAATTTTATAATAAGTAAAAAAAAAAATTAAATAATTACTTTTTGGGAAAATGTTAGATTTTTTCAATCTTTAGTAGCGACCTTTAAATTTTTCTCAAAAAATCTCAAAAAATTAATTTAAGTTTCTCTTATTAGGTAGAACAAAATGGGAGGGTGACCCAAGAGAAAAGAAACAAAATATGTATGTATGTATGTATGTATATATATATATATATATATATATATATATATATATATATATATATATATATATATATATATATATATATATATATATACACTGAAGTGACAAAAGTCATGGGATAGCAATATGCAAATTTTCAGATGGCAGTAGCATCGCATAGAACAGGTATAAATGCGCAGTGCTTTTACAGAGCTTTCATTTCTGTTCAAGTTATTCATGTGAAGAGGTTTTAACGTGATGATGACCGCACGACGTGAATTAACAGACTTTGAACGCGGAATGTTAGTTGGAGCTAGACGCATGGGTCATGCCATTTCGGAAATCGTTAGAGAATTCAACATTCCCAGATCCACTGTGTCAAGAGTGTGGCCGAGAGTATGAAATTTCAGGCATAACATCCCACCATGGACAGCGCAGTGGTCGACCGCCTGCACTTAAAGATCGAGACCGGCGACGTCTGCAAAGAGTCGTAAATTCTAACAGACAAGCAACACTGCGTCAAATCACCGTAGAAATCAATGTGAGACGTACAATGGACGTGTCTGCTAGAACTGTGCGGAGAAATTTGGATTTCTTGGGCTATTCCAGCAGAAGACCGACTCGAGTGCCTTTACTGACAGAACGACATCGCTTGCAGCGACTCTCGTGGGCACGTGAGCATATCGGTTGGTCCCTAGATGAATGGAAAACCGTGGCCTGGTCCGATGAGTCACGATTTCAGCTGGTAAGAGCCGATGGTAGGGTTCGAGTGTGGCGCAGACCCCACGAAGCCATGGACCCAAACTGTCAGCAAGGCACTGTTCAAGCTGGTGGTGGCTCCGTAATGGTGTGGGCTGTTTTTTCATGGCATGGACTTGGTCCTCTAGTGCGACTGGACCGAACATTGACTGGAAATGCTTATGTGCAGCTACTTGGAGATCACTTGCAGCCATTCATGGACTTCATGTACCCAAACAACGATGGGATTTTTATGGATGACAATGCGCCATGTCACCGGGCCACAACTGTTCGCAATTGGTTTGAAGAAAATTCTGGACAATTCCAACGAATGATTTGGCCACCTAGATCGCCCGACATGAATCCCATTGAGCATTTATGGGACACCATCGAGAGGTCTGTTCGTGCCCAAAATCCTGCCCCATCAACGCTTTCACAATTATGGACGTCTATCGAGACAGCATGGCTCAATATTCCTGCAGAAGACTTTCAACGACTTGTTGAGTCCATGCCACGTCGAGTTGTTGCACTTCGCCGGGCAAAAGGAGGGCCGACACGATATTAAGAGGTATCCCATGACTTTTGTCACTTCAGTGTATATATATATATTACTAAAAAAAAAGTAGCTCCAAAGATCAACGAAAAAAAAATATCTTACCTTTATTATATTATAATATTCGTGGTTTTTCAAAAACATTTCTTGTTATTGAAAAATGATAAAATGTTGGTAATTATCATTTAAACTATCAATTGAGATCTACTAATGTCCAGTGCTGAGCTTATTTTGCTTATATTAGGCATTTTTTTATTTTAAATGATCAATGTAATTTGTCAAGTGCACTCGGGACAAAGTGGATGGTGTAAAGTGAAACAGTTCATTTCGTTTACTTATTCATTCATTATATCACGTACATATTTTTTAATTTATTAATTTTTTTACGTGCTTTTACTTAATTATTTATTTATTTACTCATTCAGTAACTCATTTTCTTATTCATTGTCTATTTTATATTCACTCATCAATTTTGTCTCACGTATTAAATAGTTCATTTATTCATAAAATTACTTTTTCGTTGATTTTTTAGTAATAATTATTTATTTCGTTTATTTACGCATTCATTAGATAAAATTAACTGTTACTAATCGAATTAAAAATAGTTTCATAAAATATTTTATTTTTCAGTTTGCTCCGTGATTTTTTAACGTTTAAGTTTTCCCAATTTTTGTGAAAGTTCGAACTAACTGCCAAAGATAAAAAATAATATTTTAACGAAAGTTGAATTACAAAATAAATTATTTTTTAATGTACCATGGTTTTTAGAACAAATTTCCCATTTGTTCCTTTTAAAGCAGTCAAATAAACTTAACTATTTCACTTTGCCCCTCATTCCACTACGTAGGGTTTAACTTGCACTCGTTAGTATACGATTGGCTTGTTCCTAGGTGAATCCATTATCCAAGAAAATTGGAGTTCTAAGAATAAATATTAACCTAAACAATATCTTTTTTCGTGTTTAATTTAATCGAAATTTTATTTTTTCGTTCATTTAGCTTGCTTGTAAAAGTCTCTCTAAAAGGTTAATCGTTTATCTTCGGTATATTTAAGCTGACATTTGATATTACATAATAAAAGATATCTAGACCTTTTGATTTTTCGCCAAAATACTCCATGATTGAGAGCTTTAATACACGCTACCTAGGTCATTGGAAACTGGTGACGTTAACACGGGAAAAAGAAGTAAGGAAAAATTAGACTATTGTGAGTAAATTTAAACGTATTTCTGCTGTTTTGCTTTTGTATGCATTTTTACGTGTTTTCCAATTAATAAACGTATTGTGTTAGTTGAAATGTTAAATGAACACGTTTCCTCCACTTAACACGTTATTAGTGAAGCAGACAAATTAATAGAAAATTTCTCATTTTAACTAGATGGTGATGTTTTGCTAAAAGAAATTTTACAAAACATGTTTCGAACATGCAAAAGAAAGTTCGGATCAAATTTATGTTTTTTAACTCTATTTTGAAACGTGTATGCTCTATGTGTGTTAACTAGGGTTTATAGAAAATCAGACTTTAAAACTCTTTTTGATTCGAATTTATAATTTTATAAATATTTCGTGTAAGAAAAGTTTTATATCGCATATCAGGGAAGGCATATATTTTGAAGAAAATAATTTTTAGCAATATAATACCAGTTTGAGTGGATTTGCCATGTTTTTGAATTGATAATTAAATTTTACGAATTTTGATAAACACAAAAGGTTTTAATAAAAGCACAATTTGGTTTATTAGACTGTAAACTCTCAGTTTATTCATAAGTGAAACTAGGAAAGTAAGTATTAAAAGTTCTGCTTTCAGTGATAAGGTAATTCTGTGAATACTAAATCTATAAAAACTAAAAAGTAAAATCAGTTTTTTCAACAAGCAACCAAAATGTGAATCGTCTCTTCTTTTTTCACCGAAAGCGGCGTTAAAAAACCTGGAAAATAGTACTTTACTTTTGAAATTTGGTGAATTGTTGAAGAAATTTTACCGTTGTCACACTAAAAAAAAAAAAAACGCCTTTGAGAAGTAACCTGTATGATTATTTTGTTCAATTTGAATTTTATTATGCAATTTATTTACAAGTACGTATTATTTAACCTTTAAAAATCTATTTAAAAATGCGTTTTACAATGATGGATTGTCTAGAATACTTACTCTTTTGAAATCAGACATCAATTACGAGCAATATTAATACTGTAATACTGTAAATGAATATTCAAGAGTATAAAAGTTGAATATTTCGCAACGAAACCATTTTTCATGTTAATATTTTAATTAACTTGTTTGTTAAAATCCTTTAATGTCAAAATGTGGGCGCAAAAATGATTATGTCAGAGCTTCAAATTGTTTTGATGCATCGTTTAGAATTATTTTCAAATTCTTTCGTAAACTTATGTGACATAAGAAAATTATACTTGTAAATAAATAATATATTTATCTTTTATGAATTGTTTCCAAATTTAAAATATAAATTTATAACATGGTTAGAAATGAATAAATAGGTTTGTGCTTAAAAATTAAAAGAAAATAAAACAACGTAAAAAGAACAGAAAAGTAAGAAAACTGCAGAGACCTGTTTCGGCGTTACAAGGAACTTATTTTTCAATTCAAATAATGTGAGCTGATAAATGAAAATTCATCCGACGAAGATGTACTGATTATTTTCTGAATTGTCATTAGAAATAAATAAGTTTCCAAATTTAATTGTGAAGGAGGATTTAAAGAAAATATTTTTCCCCAATAAAGTGTGGCATATACTTTTTACTGGGAGAATACTGCGGATACCTTTGTAGATGCTAAATAAATTGACTTATCCCTTTATGCCCCGACGGGACTCAGAATTCCCGCTTATATTAATTTAGTATTATGAATCCTATATGGCGGAAGATATGCTGAAGATTTTAAGTACCACTCCTTATACTTCGCTGAGAGGCCGACAGATGGTACCTGCAATCGAAAACAGTTTTCCTAGGAGCCCTAAGGCGTGGGGGCCTTAGACCCTACTGATTTTCAAAATTTGCTGAATTAATTTGGGACATAAAGGGTTAACTTACTTTTTTTATCAAGTGAATTTTATCAAGAGTTTTGAAAAGGTTAACTCAAACGTTAAAAATGTTTACAAAATTTTCTTCTTTGCTATTTCATGAATGTATATTTAAAGTAAGTTGGGAGCTATATTACTAAAATAAACCAACCATTCTTAATTCAATTTTGTAATTTGTTATCAAGCGTTTCGTACGTATTGTTTTCTTATCATGAAAGAAATGAAATATAATCCTGTCATTAGTGCTATCATTTTTCCGTTTAATACCAATAAATAAGTTTAAGGAAAGTAAAAAACATTATCTTCAAAGTTTCTGCTATCAAACTTTTTTTCATATCCTTCCATTTTTAATTGCAACGAGGTAGAAAAAGGTGTATGAATATTCGGCAGTGCTGCCATCTGCTGTGCAGAATATTAATGAAGGCCTGATAATATTAATTCCATCAATTAAGGAAAATGATGAGGACACTAGATTCCCGTTTTTGTTTTGAGCAAGAAAAAAAAAAGGCTCAGTTTTCCAAAAGTTTTCACAAATGTGTTTGCTTTTCATAATAAATATTGAAGTTTGATTATCCATTTTTTTGTCTAGTTTAAATAAATAAAGCACTCCTTTATTCCACACTATTGCTTTTGTAAACGATAGGTGCAAATGCACCAACAATGTTCTGTTGATAAATATTAATTTATGTCAACAGTATATTTTCCAAAAAACAACAGGGCTAGTTTCTTGTATTGTTGAATTTTAATTACTAACTGTATTGTTTAAATATAGTGTGACATCAAACTAATTATTTACCTTTTTTTTTTTCTTTTTAAAAGATAAATAACTACCCATTAACAAGGAGAGTGCATAGGCTTCCACTTACAACAGACAGTGCGTCAATAAAAGATAAAAGTTAATTGTTAAGATGTTGAAACTGTTTGCTAAAATGCGATGTGTTCATGCAATATTTAAAAATGTTTCATCTAAATTTAAAAGTGGTCTTAAGGATTCAAAATGCAGTTCAAATTAAGTAACTTTATTCAAATTATTACCAGTTTTACTATCTATATTGATAGTATTTTTTAATCTACGAGCAAAATTGATATAAAATGTACATAGATAAATATGTTTATAATGCACAATGCTTGGGGACTTCAAAAAGTTCTCAGGTTACTAGCCTCCTTAAACCTCACATAAATTAGAAAATCACACAAGTTAACTACACTAGTCGGAGCAGAGACACATGCAAGCAAATCGTTTCAAGAGGAGGGAGGGGGGGGGGCTTGGGCTCGAAATTCGTCAGCCAATTTTTTAAATAGAAGTTCTGAAAACCCTGAAAGACGATTTTCAACAATGGGGGAGGGAGAGGGAGGTCAGGGCATTTTCCCAGGATTTTTTTTGTTGAAACTATAGCTTAAAAATGCAATTACAGGTAAACTTGGACTATATTCGTGTGAGGAGAGGCTCAGGGGAAATTAGGAGATGGAAACATCGGGATTTTTTTTTAATTAAAATTCTAAAAATGTAATTGCAAACCACCTTTGGGGTACCGTTAGTAGAAAGAATGAATTCAACTATCTTCCGGAAGTTTTTTGAGATTTAAAGGTCTAATGGCACAATTTAAGACTTTTTGGTCTTTGTAGTTGACAGGAAGTCCCTAAGGGTGTCGAGTTATCAAGATTTCCTTATACATCTAATATGTAAATAAGTGTTCAGAAATATTTTTCAAATATAGCCTATAGATTGTATCACATTATTTTTTATAGTAGCTTTTTTAAAAATCTAACGGTAACCTGCGATCCAAAAAAAAACTAAATAAATAAAAATATAGCATTTCTTTTTTTCATATTTCTATGTTCTTATCATTCTTAGTTTGGTAAAAAAAAAAGCTTAATCCCATGTAAAAAAAGTTGTGAAATTGAATATCATACATTTTAAGTATAATTAAAAAAAAAAAAAGGTGAAATATCGATCTAAATTACCGGCAGGTAAAAACGCGGCCTGAATCTTGCTTTAAATTTTCATATGCATATGTAATTAACACCCAATTATTTGTGGATTACTGGCATATTTTAGAGAAGTTTGACGTCTAGAAAAAAACTATTATGATAAAACTAATAAAAATGTAACTTATTTAGCTATGATACATTTCTGTTTTTGAAATGTTTTTAAAATTTTAGAAGTTTTATGTCCGTCAAAGTTAAAGTAATTTTAGTTTTGGCACACCACACACACATACACACATAAAAGCGCCCACTGAGGTGAAAAAAGTTATGGAATGGTAAAAAGCAAGCATTCAGATATTAACCTCGTCACGTATAAGATGTCTAATTGGAAAGCTCATTGATAGGTCATTTGCACTCACGAGCCTTATGTGAAAACTAGCTGATGTGCCCAGCGTCGCACGGGTTTTAATGCAACATGCCAAATCCAAGAAACTAAATGTATGACTTTCCACTAAGCGCAATAGAACATATTTCTCAAAGGTATTTTTTGTAACCATGCCGTAGTATAACTGGGTAGGGAAGGAGAACCGGAAATCAAGCTAAACCTTTAAAAACCGGGTGGTACACAAGCTGTACCTCAAGTCTTTTTTGCTTTGAGGACGGGGTTGAAATCTTCGCTTCTACCCTTTGGAACAGGTGATTTTTCCAAAAGTTCATACCCCCTTACTCAGACCCGTCATTTAGGGGGGAGGGCAGGGGGGTCAATTGCCCCCCCCCCCACCCTGATTTTGGGAAATCAATGTATTCGCATATAAGTGGTCTTGGTTTTTACCTCTTTTTGGTAAATTTTACATTGTGTATGCACCCTTTGCCCCCTTCCCCCCCTGGAAAAATTCGAAATAACGTCCCTGCCCTTACTGGGAGAATACGGCTGTGTTTTCGAATTACGAAGTCATAAAATCTAAGCTCTCGCCGTTGATCCTTCCCGTTTTCAGAGGAAAAGGTTCTACGGTTCAACACTTGTATCGCCCGTCTCGAAAGGAAAACTTTTGTACGTATAGTCCAGATCCAAAAGGTTAAATGCGTCATATTTATTTTAAGTGATTTTCCAAAAAATCACTTTACATTTTCTAACTGTTGCCAAAATCAATTCCCTTTTTATTTAACCCGGTATCGATCATTGGCATAGATGAATCAATAAATGAAGAAATCAATAAATGTCATACTTACTCCAGAGAAGCCTTGGCTCAAAATTTTCATCATGATTACTATTAATATTGTTGTTGCGGGGCAAGCAAATTTTGCAACAATGGGTTAAAATTTAATCATTCAATGGGGAAATTACATGACATTTACTATTTTCCATAATAACTTTTTTTAACTAAGCTTTTTAGAAATAAATTATAGCTTATCCTGCTCCCTGTTACTGTAGCTATCTACGGTGAAAAAATGGTTAAAATCGGTTCAGTAGTTTGGAAGATTACCCCGGACATATACATAAAGTAGACATTTATGTACATAGATGTTTCGAATATGACCTTGTGACGGGAATAGACTTTGAACTCAGAATGGCAGCAGCATTAAAATGCGTGGAATGCTTCATTGCGGAATTGTTGAGAAATTCAACATTGTGAGATTCTCAGTGATAAAAGAATAACGAAATTACCTAGTTTATGCATAACCTCCCACCATTGACAAAGCAGTGGCTAACCGCCATCACTTTATGACCGAGAGCAGCGATTTGGGTGTAGAATTTTTAGTATTAACTGACAACCAGCACTGCTTAAAATAATAACAGAAATTGATGTGGGTCATATGAGAGGTCTGTCCTTTAAAAGAGGGTTTCAAAATGTGGACTTAATAGGCTATGGCAGCAGAAGCCCGCTTGAAGTAATAACACAACCAGCAAGTCATATTCTTCAACGCTTCTCCTGGTGCCCCGACCATATTGGTTGGCGCCTAGAAGACCGGAAAAGAGTGGCTTAGTTAGTGGAGTCATAATTTTAGTTGATAAAAGCTGATGGTAATGTTGGACATATACTCAGAGCATTTGAAGCCATAAAACCAACTTGTCAGCAAGGTATGGACGAAGTCAAAAATGGGAGTAAGCAGAGACTGACAACAATTGAAGGGCTTGCTGCAAAAAGGAGGTAGTTCCATTTTCAATGTCTTCAAAATGTCTGTCTATTAGAACTTAAAATAAAGGTCACCTTTTTTGTTGTAATATTTTAAAAAATTCCTCTTGTATACTTCTCAGCGCAGTTATAAAAGAGAATTCATAAAACTTAAAGAAACTTTTAGACTGCGATTTTCTGCTATAAGCTTTAATGCAGAAATTTTGAAGACATTGAAAATGGAGCTACCTCCTTTTTGCAGCAAGCCCTTCAATTGTAAAATTCTAGTAGCCAGGTAAAAATGTTAGGCTCTAGACAGATTAGTTCTCTGAGCTTGCAGGATAAACATTCAGGATAACATGGTTTCTGAAAGAATATTAAGATAATATTGATGTAATTCAGAGATAGTTGCAAAGCTGTTTCTTTTTTTACCACCCAGGATTTGTCAGACAATGAGGGGTAAGTATCCTGGAAGCTGGACTTCAAGTTTGAACTTATGTCTATCAAACATTTATATTCACATGACGACAGGTAGCACGGTTTTTTCGAAGTAGGAAACGATTCATCCACCTTTGCATTCCTCCTCCTCATGCAGTATTGTATATGGAGTTGTCCGAGAGGCAAGTAGTGCTCAAAATACAATTTTATACTTCGAAGGTGTACATTCTGGTTTTTAACGCAAAAGCATTATTTAAGTATCATTGTACGTTAAAACTAAAGTCGTTTCATCTTTTTGGTTTAAATCGTTCGGTCTATGAACACTTTGTAATTTACTCTAACATTTGTTTTCATTAAAGCCTTCTGATTACAGAAGTCTGATGAATGCTCATATTTAACATTTTGTATGCTCTGAGATTAGCTATGATAAGTTTCCTTAAGAGTTCCCGGTAGTTCAATTGCTTTTTGATATGCACCGTACTTTTGGAAATCCTATTTTTTTCCCAACGATATCAGAAGACGTGTTTAGTATTAGTATTGTACATGAGCGCTATGAATAAACAAAATCATGCATGTGAAACGAACAATACTACACAAAAAATAGATGTCGTTTTCACAGTTTAATACAGCTAATTTTGATTATAACAAACTGTAAAAATTGTTAATTTTACAGTAATAAATTGTAAAATTGCTGCTTTACAATAATAAACTGTAAAAGTGCCAATTTTACAATTCTATTACTGTGCATTTTACAGTTTTATACTAGAACCTCTGATGCCAGTATTATACTGTTGTTTTTCAGTGTAATACAGATCATTTTGTGGTAATAAACTGTAAAATTGCTAATTTTAGTTTATTACTGTGCATTTTACAGTTTTAAACTAAAATCTCTGCTGTCAGTATTATACTGTAAAAACAACTACAATTAAATATATATATATATTTTTTTTTTGCAGTGTAGTACAGTTATAGTTTACAAAAAGCTGCATGTGCTTTGTTAGTTTAGCAGTAAACATGCGGTGTCATGCTGATAGTGTGACCAAACACATGCAGCTTGTAATTGATTTCGGCCTGTTTAACTCGAAATAAAGTGCCACTTTCCAACAGAAGAATAGCATTTTTTTAAATATTTTTAGCGACTCCTATTTTTAATATCGGTCGTACTTTTATAATAGAGCTCGTCGTTGTTTTAGGTTTACATTTGCTCACTAAATGTCTCCAAGGCATTTCATTTACCGGAAATCACACTTCATGATACCTTGGATTCAATAGTTGTGGTTCAAATAAAATTTTGTAAGCAGTTGGTTCTGCGACAAAAATCATTAATACAATGGATTTAACTACTGATATTTTGAATCAATGTTTTTTTTTCGGCTTAAATGATAGATATTTAAAAATAATATTTTAACTCTAATATTTTACAGTTATGAAAAGAAATTCGCTCCTTATGAAAATATTCATATGATAGTATCTAAACAATAAACATTTCTTAATGAGAATGTTTGATCCTCCTACAAATGACATCTTAGTTCCTTTTTCAGAAAAAAAAAGAAAAGGAAAGGAAATCAAAGTAATAATACTAAAAACTATCACTATAAAACTTGTTTTGCTAATACTGATGGAATAAAAACTAACTCACTCCCTTCGATCCTTATTTTATGGCATAAGTCACATATCCGTAAAAGTGACCTTAGAGAAAACGCATTAAGAGGCATCCACGAGTTTTTATTTCAAACGTGTCCAGTTTTAGTAAAGAGAAAAGAATCTCTCGGATATATTTTATTCTTTTGTGACGAAATAATCCATTATTTTGCGGAAATGGTTTTTGGTTTATGCCAGGATGTTTGAGAAATTCCAATGTTATTTTATTAAATGTTGGGATAAGTACATCCAGTTAACAATAGAAACTGCTCATAAATTTCATAAAACAAATATACTAAACTTCAATAAACAGTATTTGTGTATTACGTATTCGTTACAATTTTGAATGAAATTAGATAAAATGTTTTTTTTTTTTTCTTATTAAGTGTTTACTCGGAATTTCGCAATTGTCATTTATTTCAATAGCATTGAGTAATCCATATGAAATTTTAACCACTATACGGGCAGTTCTAAGTTTTACACTGATATAGTTTTTTTTTCTTTTGGATGAACTGAGAGAGAAAAATTTGCGTATTGTCTCCAAGAGCTCTCTTAAGAGTAACGGATTTTTAAAAACTTGACCTTATTGGTTATTCATTAGCGAATAAAGTCATGTTTTAAGAAATTCTGCATTCAGAATATTCAATCCATATTCCTTACGTCGCATGCGAACTGTTGAACTCTGAACATGTAATCTAAAATCATTTCAAAAGAAAAATTACACAAATAAGTGATTTCAATCAAAATTTAATGTCTTCCAAAAATGTGAGGAATGACAAGCTTAGTTGTTTTGAGAACAGAATTAATGGGGTACGAGAAAGCACCTAAACAGCACATGAAAAACGCTGGAGATATAAAATCTATAACCAAATACTTTCAGTAAACCTCTACAAGTGTTAAAAGTTGGAACTAGTAACTTTGCATTTTTAGACCTTCTTGAGAAGAAAATGTAAGATCACTAAACTTTAAAGCACAACATTTTTAATGTCATCTTCAAGCATTGATGACGCTTGCACAATTGCACGGAAACACGTGAAAATCTTTGAACGTCTTCTACAATTTATGTTACCTAGTTTTTACTCACAAACAATTTAGTTCCAAAAATTACCAAAAGTATACAGGGTGTTTCATTTTAACTTGCATAACCAATATTTTCACAACCATTCGTGTTAGATACATACTTCTAATTGCAAAAATGTTCATAATGAGGTTCAGAGTTAAGACAATAAAAGTTTGAAGCGAGAAAAAAATAGTCAAGAAATAGTAAATATAACTTTTCATACGGGTCTCAGGCTCTCCAATCTATAGTTAGAAAAAAACAATTTGAAAGATTAGCCATTAAATTCGAAGATATGTTCAAGTTTAAAGTTATTTGAGCCTGTGCAGAGAATAAGATCGGAGTATATCGTTCTTTCAGTAGAATGACCGGTTGTCATTCTATTGAACCTTTGTTAGCAGCTATATTTCCACAGAATGTCTTATTGACAGCAAGTGCAAAGTGGAGTAAGTCACAAAACGCTGCGTTTCCTACCTCGGTGAATATTGGTTGAACAAATGTCAAAGTTTGGTTGAACAAATGTCATAACTAAACTCGTACCATTGCATAATCTCGGTGGATTTAAATTACGTAGAAGAACTATGGGTAAACCAATTTTTAACCGCAGGGTATGTTTAAAGAATTTTAGCCAAGAATACAGAAAAGCTGGTAGCTAAATAGATAATTTGCAATAAAAAATATATTGCGGTCCTAAATTAAAATAAAAACTATCCTATCATTTAAGTTGGACCAAACTTAAACTGCGTGCAAAATTTGGTTAAAATCGGTTCAGTAGCTGAGGAGTCCATTGGACACAAACATAGGGACACGTAATTTTTATATATTATAAGAAAGATTATTACTTGTTTCCTGCGCTCCAGAAGCTGCCAGAATGTGTGCTTTATGTCGCTCAGCCATGGATGTGTCAAAAAAGGCTTAGTAAAAAGGCTTAGCCAAGAACACAGAAAAGTTGGTAGCTAAATACATAATTTGCAATAAAAAATATATTGCGGTCCTAAATTGAGATAAAAACTAGCCTATCATTTAAGTTGGACTAAACTGAAACTGCGTGTAAAATTTGGTCAAAATCGGTTCAGTAGCTGAGGAGTCCATCGGCCACAAACACAGGGACACGTAATTTTTATATATTAAGATTTTAGAGAAGCCAAGATTAAAGAGCTTTAGCTCACTTTGCCTAATCCCATTTTTTATAGGTTGAAAAATAATAAAGATAAGGTCGGGTAAATACATATACGAAAAAAAGTGCAATTTAAAGGCAAGAAAAATAAACTGTACTAATAACAATTGTTTTCTATTTTTTTCGAGCATCTTCATTTCGCGTTAGCGAAGTTTGATTTTCTTAAATTTGGCAAAATATTTTTTCTGAACATGCTTGAAATATTTCATTGATAACTTCAAATATGTACTTTTTTAATCCAATTTTAAGTAAACTTTTCGCATAAATTTACTAATTCGGAGGGTAAAACTTAACGTAACCATTAACTAACTTTATAAACATTTAACATTTGCATGTACAATTAAATGCTTATGCTTTCCTAAGTCCGGCTAAATCAATTGAAGTTTTTATGAAGCTTCTATAATTTCTAAAACAAGCCTTAATAACTGTTTTGAGAAAACAAGTCCAAATCTCAAATTAGTATGATAGGCCATTTGAGAATAACTCTGGCGAGTAATAACAAAAAAGGACATGAATGGAATTTATTAATACATCTAGTAAGAGAATTGGTTTGTTGTCATGGCTACATTTCTTTGCTTATTCTTCTTTTCAATTATTTCGTTCCTTTTTTGAAAATATATCTCTTTAATAATATTTTATTTAATGTTTTCCCTTTTGGGAGCTTGGTTATTCTTCTAAAAACTGTAAAAATATACAACTTATGCTTTTTGTATCTAGCAGTCCCATTTGGTTTTGTCGTCAGCGCATTTTGTTTTTCATTAGCAAATAAAAAGTTTTTTTTTTCTTTTTGGTGAAGTTTTTTATAGTTACAGGATCGAATTCCATATGTATTCCATTCGTATATTACCCTTTTTCTTGTACTCGTTTTTACAAAGCAAACCGCGCCTTTTTTTATTTCAGGCGCGGTCCATGTTAATTCAGGTAAAAAAAGGAAAGATTTCGAAATTGAGATTTTAATAAATACGGAAAAAATAAAGCGGCAGGTATATTTTTGCTCCCCCCCCCCAAAAAAAAAACCCTAGCCGAAGATTAAGCCGGTTAAGGGGTTACAGTACCTCAAAAATGACAAAAAGACAAAAAAAAATTTTATTGCTTATTTCAAAAGTAAAAGTTATTTAAAACACTCAGAAAAAAACAGCATTCTTCTAACTAAATTATTTAAAAAGTTATGAGTGACTTTAGGGCATACATGCTATGTGTTCTAATGGAAAAGCCAAACTTTAAAGTGCTTTTTCTCGGTGATCAGTTTTTAGTGTTTCTATGTTACTAGAAATGCTAAGGAATTTTTTCTATTAAAGATATAACTTTAAAGCAATATTTTTTGCACTCAGGATAATATATTTAACAAAACTGTGCATTGAATAAGCGTTTTATAAATTACAAAAAATTTTAGAGTTTGTTAAACCTCGAAGAACAAAATTTTCTAAGAATTTTTTACATAAAAGGTCACAAAATATTTTCTAATCAAAATATAAGAAATTGAATGCACAGATTTGTTGAGGTTTTCCTTGTGATCATTTCGCAAAAAGAAATTTTGAAATTAGTGCAAAAACAAAAAAGCCTTAGGGTTTTAAAAAAACTGAAATTTTCTTACATTTTTCAAATTTTCAAAAAAAGTTTTCAAAATTTTTGATGTTTGAAAATAAATTATTGATTTTTAAACAAGTGCAGAAACAAATATTTCAAAGAATTAACTTTTTCACTTAAATTAAAGAAATTTGTTAGAAAGGTACTGTAACCCCTTAAAGATAGCCAGTTTGAGCGTCACTTCTCACTTGCGACAGTTTGAGCGTCACTTCTCACTTGCGATTTTCGACAAAAATCTCAAACTGCTTTATTTCTGGCATGGTGCACGATAATGTGTTTTTTTTATTTAAAAGTAACCCTTTTGTCTTTTAAACAATATGCTCTATTTGGTAACTGTGCACAATTTTTCTTGCTTGAGAATTTTAAGAAAAAAAAAAAAAGGAATTTTTGAATTTTTTTAGTGCCAATTAAAAAAAAAACATTGATTTTTTTACTGTTTATTGGTATTATTGTTTACTACATTTCCTGAAAAGGAGAGCTTCCACTTTTGAGATTAACAGGTTTTAGTGGCATGTAAGAAATGATTGTTTTTCAGAAGCTTTATGTAAAGGTCGACTTGAAGGCGCAAAATTTACACCGCTTGACAATTGCTAAGGAACAAGTGATTTATGCAAAATTGCGTCTTAGATAGCTGGCTAATGAAAGTCAATTCAAATTCAAAGGGCGTGGTTGTCCATGACTCGTTATCTGTTGAAGATTTTTTTTTTCTTAAAATGCTGTTTTGTGTAGTTCAAATTAAAATTTAGGCTTTCAAAGTTCTGGATTTAATAAAAGCAATAAATTTAGTCGAATTTAAAAATGAAAAAAAAACTTTTGACCTGCGATCCCGTGAAAAATTAAATAAATAAAAGTGAAAAAAAAAAAGTATTTCTAGAGGTGAAATAGTAGCAAAGATTTTTTTATAAATAAAAAAATATATTCATACAAAAAAATGTTACTACTATTTTTGAAGAGCTGGGAATAATAATATACCTATTATATAAATAGATAGTTTTACGTTGATAGTGGAACATTAATGGATTTTTTTTTTCCTTTTTAC
>JAXGGA010008110.1:0-58697 GCA_038373865.1 Uloborus plumipes
AATCGAGTTAGCATTAATTTCCCGTAGTCTTAAAAAAAAAAAAAAAAAAAAAAAAAAAAAGATGTGGCCCTTATATTCTCGATATGCGATATGTATGAATAGATATTTATAGATTTGTTTGAGTATTTATGTTTATGTCACGTAACTAAAACTGCAGTTTACATCATTGAAACAATATGTAGTCATTTTGATACTTAGCAGAAAACCATACGATAGCAAAATAGTTTGAAAAAAAATTCAAATAATTAGCCATCGAAAGAACGTTGTAAAACATGTTTCTAGCAGTTATGCGTTGTATTCGTGACCACGTTATCAAAATAAGAGATTTTAAAGTGAGCCAAGTTTTTAATAAAAGTCGCCAAATTTAGCGAGTTTCCATGAGTAATGATAGACCTTTTTTACTTCCTTTTACGTAGTAAAGGAAGAGTTGTGATCACGAAAAAAAAAATCACTCATATTTGAGTCTAAATTTTGATTTTGCTCAGCCCCAAATGATAAAAGTCGCCAAATTTAGCGAGTTTCCATGAGTAATGATAGACCTTTTTTACTTCCTTTTACGTAGTAAAGGAAGTGTTGTGATCGCGAAAAAAAAAATCACTCATATTTGAGTCTAAATTTTGATTTTGCTCAGCCCCAAATGAATGTTCAGTAGTGTTTTCGACCTGTCAGCACGTGCATATGTACCTACCCACATATAAGCAGCCGAAAAATCCTTTTCAACCAGCCCCGAGTTAATTACGACGAGTTTTCTCGTGACGTCTGTATGTACGTATGTGCGTATGTATGTGGGTCGCATAACTCAAAAACTATATGCCGCAGAAGCTTCGAGCTTGGTATGTAGGCTCTGAGGATTGTCTAGTTGTGCACCTACCCTTGTGGCTGCATTTGAATGCTCCCAAGGGGGTGTTTTACCCCTTTTTTGGGGTAAATCAGTGTTAATTTCAATGCAGACTCAAGTGATATGAATTGGCGCGACCACTTGGCGATATGTCGCCAAGCTTTTGGTCGCCAAGTGTTTGACGCCAACTTGGCGACATATCGCCAAGTTGGCGACAAATTTGGCGAAAAAATATTTTTTGAATTTGGGTTCAACTTGGCGCTATTGGCGATATTTTGCGAAAAATTCACTGAATGATATTAAATTGAGCAATATTTAGAAAATTAATCATTGTAAAATATTTTTTGCATCGTTTCGTGGCAGATTAGGGGAGTAAATATTTGAATTGGTACCTTGCTCACTCCAAGCACTTTTTTTAACACTTAAGGCAACTACTAAGAAATTTACACGTAAAAGGAAGTAGTGTGGGGTCCATACCAGATTTTTTTTTAAACATGATTAGTAGATAGAGGTCTTGCACATGCAGACGGTGAAATAGCTTGATCAACTTTTCTCCAAGTCTTTAAATTGGAGCTTTTCTTAAAACTCCATAAGATACTTTAAGACCTTATATTTCAATGACAGCAGGACGAGGGGAAATCGTTTTGCGTCAAAAATGAGTCTCAAAATTCTCTTTTGATTACTACCTATTTCAACATTTTTCTCTATAGCACTAGTCGTACGGTTCCTTGGTTAAGAGTTCACATTACACCCAATGATTACACCAGATGCAGTATCTTTTAAGTGCATGATAGAACCAATTCCTCCTTATTACTAAATGCTTTTTGCTTTCTGGGTTTGACAGCACAGCAAAAAGGAGCCCCAAGTTCAGAGCGCATTTCCATCTATCAGAGTTCTTCGAAACAAAATAACTGGCAGAGAAATTAACGATTGGTTTATTTCAGAATTTAATTTTAGAAATTAGCCAATCAGAAATTTAATTAGAATCCACCGCCAATAGTAACTGGCCGCAAGGTAGCGCTCTGCTCTGAACAGTGGGATAACATTTTGAGGCAAATGCGGTAGGCATTTAGTATTACAGGGGCATTGTATAGTTGGAATATCTATTTCCTGATTATAAGTTTGAAATGACTCCGATTAAACTCTTTTATACTATCCGATAACTTGAGCAGCAACACTAATAAGGAAAATGTGAATCATAATATGATAAATTAATTACTTTATGTCAATGTTTAATATTGTAATCCCATGAAAAATCTACTGTGTTTTCTTCTTTTGAAAAATGGGGGTGATGTTATTTTTTTTTCACGTCTTTGTATAGATAACTTATTTTTTGAAATTATTCTGAAGACGTGTGGTCGTCATTAGTTTCTGGACAGCGCTGAGTTAGTAGTTAATATATTATAAAACACTATTCAAAGTTCATGATACGTTAAATACACTCATTTTAAATAATAATGAAAAGGTTTTATTTACATTCTAGCCTCGTAAGATAAAAAAAGCATTTAGTCATAAACGTGAGTGTGAAAAAAAAATTCACTTTATAAGTAATTTAGGTCAAATTGTGAATGCATCTCTTAAAATTTTTTAAACAACATAAATTTATAGAAATAATTCTTTTTAAAAAATAAAAGTAAGTACATTTCAATGGTGGAAAATGTTTAATTGCTTTTCTGGCAATGAATAAAAAGGGGTAGCAGCATAAAATACTGCTATTTAATTATTTTGGATAATTGCTTTCTTTAAAAAATTGCCGTAATTAAAAATGGACAAGTTTTACTTATTTATTTTCAAAATTTAATGCGACATTTTCAATGAGGTTAATTTCGTTTAGTTTAATTGGATGAAATTTATGAATGTAATTTGGAACAAACGATTACACTCCGTAATCATTGCCATAAATTTTCAATTATTTAATTTGTGTAGTTTTTCTTCAAGACTAGCCTAATATAAATTTGGTCGTTCTTTTTGAAGAAAAGTTCGTTTAATGCAAAACTAGAATGGCATTTTTAAAAAAACTTCTGTAAGACTTTATATTTCCTTTATCATATATCTTATGAGATTGTTTCTAAAGCGTTCGTTGATCAGAATTTTTATCCGAAATCATATTTTTTTGACGAGACGTCGTCATTTGTCCAGGAAATTTGAAAGAATAAGCAAATTATTTTGTTTGGCTAACGAATAACGTTTTTGATTGTGTTAATAAAAATAGCAAATATTTTGAAAATATTATTTCAGAGCAATCTATTTCAATTTTCAATTTCAATTTTATTTCAATCAAGGCAATACAAACCATAAACAAAAAATAGACATAGCATAAGACGAATACAACAATAAATAGAGCACAAATACAGAAAAAAAAACAAAGTAAAAAACAAAACGTCAAGTATATACATCATAACCAAAAAGCCCTGATTAAGTAAATGGGAGTAAAGGCTGTAAAAAAACGGCCTGTACTCCCATTGTACTGTACCCATTGTCTGTACTCCCCCAAATCTGTTGGAAGATTAAAAAAAAATTACACCAAAAACAAATAAAAAGTTGATAAATTCTACTTTTTGACGTACACAAATTATTGTTCCCTCTATTTAAAGACTGATACATTATGTAAAGTTAAATATAACTTTGAAGAAGCACAAATGCGCAGGGATATTGCAGACACGTGTTTCGGCGTTACAGAAACACGTGTCTGCAATATCCCTTGCGTATTTGTGCTTCTTTAACGTTGTATTTTATTTTACTTTTTTTCCGCAAAAGTATTTATATACTTTACTGATACATTAATTTCTTCTGCAATGATACTGAGGCGAATAATACTTTATTTGCTCCAAATTTTAATAAAAGTAATATGGGCTGTGGAAACACTAATGAAAAGTTACGTGCGATCAATGACTTACTACATCATTATTCTTATTCTTTTTAATGTTTACTTATCGTAGCTTCGTAAACATGAACTTGCTATACTTTTCAGATCTTTAACAAACTACATGGAATATCCGAATCTGTTTTAAGTAAATGCCATGCATCAATTTTTTTTTCAATTCAGCGATACTACTTTTTAAAGCCAAAATTTAAATTTTCTATGTAGTTAAAAATATAAAAAAGTAAACTATTTAATGTGATTACAAAATAAGCGTGATTTTTCACCATTTGAGTTGCAAATGTTAAGGATTTTCATTGTCTAAAGTTTTCCTTTTTTCCTTCTATTTTCTCTTTACACCATTTTAAAGTCACCTATTTAAGTTGGTTTTTGCTTACATTAAAAAAGAGAAAGAAAATGAAAAAAAGAAAACAAAAAAGCCTAGACTGTACCCTACAATATAACAAACCGATAAATTATAATATTTTATTAGACTTGGCGCAGATAAAATTTATTGAGAAAATTGAAATGTAATTCATTTGAAGATTAAGACTTTTGGTTCAACTGAAAATGTTATTTTACGGTGCAATCGAAGACTCGATCGGAGTGTAGTCATAAGCGTTTGCAAGGTTTCCAACTATTATATTAGGGGGGTGTTTTGGTTTTTACACTGTTTGTTTTATATTCGCTGTAATATTGCCTTTTCGGGCAAAACTTTGGCAGGAGTCCATTTATTATAGCTAATTAAAACTTTGACCGAAAAGTTTATGTAGGGTAGACAGACCAGTGAAGGTACACTTAAGCAAATTTTCAATTTCAAAAATTCATTGCATCGGAAAAAATGGTACCATTTGCCACATGACAGTGAAAACACTTCAGATAATATAGGCAGTGCTTAAAAAAAAAGTTGGGAGAGCTTTAATGGTTCTGCATCAGGCTTTATGGGGGTTTAAAACAAAAAAAAGTACCCAGACCCAGTGAATGAACACCCCTAATAGGGAACAAATGCAGCATTTTCTATTCATTTTCTTTCGGTAAATATGTAGAAAGGAGTTAGTTCTGCTAATTCATCTAAGAAAAATGCTTCAAAACATGATTTTTTAGGAAAATACGAGGTGTTCATTCACTGGAAGTGTTCATTCACTAGTCGGTATACCCTATTAGTTTTTTATAATTTAGGAAATGAAACATTTAAAAGCCTCAAATGCTGTTACCAATGCTAGAAATCATCTGCTCATTTCATAACCTCTATAATTTGTTTAATAACTTCTTCTTTTAAGTACCTGATAATTGTTAATTTAATATAAATAAATTTGAACGGATAAATTTTCCGGCTTGTGGGAAGCATTTTTTAAAGAATCAGTATTAACAAAGTTTACGGGGTGCATTTATCAAAAAGATGTTCAAAAATCATTGCTATTTATTTCGTTCCTTTAGCATTGAGTTTTATTTTTTACATTTTGTTTTCAGTTTCTACTTCCATGACGACTGGCGCAGATTCCTGAAGCTTTGATTGGTCGATTGAATTATGCGGAAGAGACTTCATCTGAAGTACTCACTTATTGGAACTCTTCTATTGGTGATTCTCTCCACGCATTCAGGTATAGTATTTTTTTAAGGTTTTTACAACCTGGAAGTAATTTTCTAATGCCCTATTTAATTTGTTTAAAATTCAACGTTGTTTTTGTTTTCTGTTTGCATTCAAGGAGTACACTGTTAAAACTACAGGTTGCACAAGGCAGCTTTAAGGGTGAACCGTAGTAGCATCAGCGGCGCACCCTGAGGGGTTGACAATTGACTCCCTATAGCACCCATGAAGGTGCCATTTGGCTCCTTCGGGTGACATGGTTCACCAATGGGGTACCATAAGACACCCATAGGGTGCCACATGGAGCTAAATGGTAGCTTCCAGGGTGTCATAGGGAGTCAAGTGGCGAGTCAAGTGGTACCCCTCAGGGGTGCCACTGGTGCTACAGCGTTTCCCCCTTAAAAGTGCCTTTTGCAACATGTAGTTTTAACAGCGTAGAGAATGGCCATGTTGCCAGACAGAAAATATTAGTGATCTTCTAATTGGCGCAACACTTTGATGAAAAAAAATGAAAAGCTCTGCCTACAGGGCTTCAAAGGACCCTGTTCCCTTATGTTCAGTACTTACCGTATTTGCATGTTGTGCTGCACATGAATCAAGTTTTGTACAGGTTCCACAATGAGTAGAAACCATGCTAAAGAACTTACCTTTAGGAGAGGAGTCCCTACAAGTAGTATTTGTATAAATTAGCATATACGAGTTTGAAATATCTTTTATAATAGATGCCTCTGGAGAGAGGGGGGAGCACAGCACCCATTTGGATTACATTTCAACAACCTTTAAAATTTTGTAACTAAATTGAGTTATCACAGATGTGGTATGAATTGCATAGTTTTATTACCAGAGTTTATTTAGAGAAACTGGTTTACTTCGGCTACGAATTATAGCTGAAACAAGTAGGACTGAAAGAATAAATCATTATTTGATTCTTTTCAAGAAAGTTTTCGAAAAATATGGTGCATTTTAAAAATGTATACATCCTTCTAAAAAAAATTTTAGGTTATGAACACCTAAAATAAAAAATAAGATGTAGGCCTCTTTTTAACGACCATGCTCATTTTTTTTTTTTTTTTTTTTTACAAAAGGCTTTTTTTTTTACAAAAGGCGCATTTTGTATTCTATACTTCGATTCGAAATATTAATTCCCGTAGAAAGCTCTAATTATAATATTGACGGAAGTATTTAAAATCGAGCCCATGCTTGAGCTACTTTTTATAAAACGTGTCTATTCATGTAAACAGAAAATAATTATCGCGAAACAATTTAAACTTTAAACACGCACAATATAATCATTTTATAACAGCAAGCATCATACAAAAAAGTTTGATAGCCAAAGAGCTCGCTTTAAGTTTGAGAAATCAATACATTTCATACTGTTTGCAAACAAATATCGAACTTTCCTCCTTGAAACCTTAACGCTTTAAT
The DNA here is from genome assembly GCA_038373865.1 of Uloborus plumipes. Classification (NCBI taxonomy): domain Eukaryota; kingdom Metazoa; phylum Arthropoda; class Arachnida; order Araneae; family Uloboridae; genus Uloborus; species Uloborus plumipes. The sequence goes on from JAXGGA010008110.1 coordinate 6,712, forward strand.
ATTTGATGAGGACCAGATATCGGAAATTGTTCCATTTCTATGTGGACAAATATTGATCCACGAGTTTTCGATGCATATAATATTCTTTAATTAGATTATGTATGACTTGTGGCCTGAAGCAAGATCCGGCAGTGCTTGGAATCGGAATTATCTTAAAGGTTAACTGCTAAAATTCAGCTTAACCCGTTATGTCTCTTTTTTTTTCTTCTGGAATCTGTTCTCGGTATTGTAATGAAACCACAAGTGTTTTGCCGAAGCATTATCCCAGTTAATATGCACGATTTGGGGCCTCTGCATATTCTTGCGATGAATGCTTTCTGAACAGCTGTGTCCGTGAATATATTTGCAGAAAGTTTGAAAGGCGTTTTGAATATTAAGTAGAGAAAACAATCAGATTGTCTGGGTAAAATTAATTACGTTTTATGATGCATTTGTATGCGAGATTCAGTCTGACTTTGTTAAGGGGTATTGCGCTATTTAAATGCTTCTTTTCTTGGAACTACTTGGAATGTGTTTGTAACTAAGATCTTTTGTTGACTTAAAGGAAGTGTGCCTTTTTTTACTATTCTTATTAATTATTAAGTTTCTGTAGGTGTAATTGAGCATCATTTAATTTTCGAAATATCTTAATACAACTCATTAATATAAGTGTATGTTACACCTATACAGTGATCAATATAAAATCTATTTATACAGGTCATTAACCTATTAATGCCTGAATTTTTTTTCCAAAGATATTTTGTATACTGGTTTTAAATAGTTTTTAATGGACAGGAAAAATAATTTAAAAAAGATCATGTAAAAACATTTTTTTTATTAAAAAAAGAAAAATCCTTCTTAAAAAGGGACGCTAAGCACCAGAGGGTACATACTTTTTTTTTTCCAAATTTTTTTTCCGCCTACGATGTCATATTTAAAAATATATTTTATAAGAAGAAATAAAATCGTGTATTAATATAAACTGGGATTTTGTTAATAATTACTTGTAGCTACATATAGTTGCGAGAGATACTTACATAATATTTAAAAATGATAAACGCACTTTATTTCATATTAATACGAAGAGAACGATTTGCAGTTAGAGCCACCAAACTTCTTACTTTATTTCTTGTTTCATACTGGTAGTCTAAAACAAGTAAAAAAAAAGAGAAACTCTTTGGTTCCAGTAAATATTCATGAAATAACAGATGAGTAAATATAAGCAAATCATGATAACAGATAAATAAAAGTAGCAGCGATAGAATTCTGTTTCATTTAATATTTCTAGATTCTATTTCATTAAAATAAGAGAAAAAAAAAAACTTTTGACAATCAGAAGATATTCTTCGCAATTACTACTACTCCGCAGTATACTAAAGTATTTTCTTAGTTACTTTGATAAATTGCACGGAACCAATTTTCTTTTTAAAATGATGCAAAAATGCTACGCATTTTGCATTAATCCACTGAGAAAATTGTTCCACGTAATTTGCCAAAGTAGTTCTGGTAATTATCCGTGGAACTTCTAGAGAGTTTTACCCCGTTACCCGGAGTTATGCGATGAAGTCTGTTGGATTAACTTATTTAATCCTCTATAATCACCATTTCTTAAAACCTCTTGAGATTATGACGGATATGAGAAAATTAAGTACAAGTGTTATTATAAATTGGTGCATATTTAAATCAGAAAGGTACATTAATCTTCATAAGTTGCCATGAGCTAAGGTGCTTAATTCTCTTTGAAAAAGGTGGAAAGCCTATTAGATGTAGCGTTAAATGTACACTGTAAAAATGAATGTTATTTTTACAGTATAATCCAGCTAATTTTATAGTAATTAATTTAATATTTTTAAATTTCACAGTAATAAGCTGTAAAATTGCTAACTTTACAGTAATAAGCTGTAAAATTGCTAACTTTACAGTACTAAACTGTAAAATTGCTAATTTTATAGTAATAAGCTGTGAAATTACTAGTTTTACGGTTTATTACAGTACATTTTACAATTTTAAACTGAAATCTCCGCTGCGAGTAGTAAACTGTTGTTTTTACAGTATAATGCAGCTAGATTTTACTGCAAAAAACTGTGAAATTTCTAACTTTACAGTAAGAAACTAAAATTTCTAACTTTACAGTAAGAAACTGTAAAACTGCTAGTTTTACAGTTTAGTACTGTGCATTTTACAGTTTTAAATTGGAACCTCGGTTGCCAGTATTAAGCTGTAAAAACAACAGTTCATTTTTATTTTCTTCTATATCTCTACTAATAATAAAGCTGAAGGTTTGTCTTTCTGTCTGTCTGTTACGCGCGTAGCGCAAAAACCGATCGTCGATTTTCACAAAATTAGTTGTAGCACGAGGTTATGCACTACGAAGCAATTTTTTGAAAATTCTATTTCGTTCTTTTTCTATTCTAATTCTTAGCGGAAATTCGATAAAATAGGGAAGAAATATCTGAAACACATTTTCAAGTCTTATGTCATTCGAAAGCTTGAAATTTTTTGCTAAAAATTATGTCAGTTCTACGAGCATTAGAAGAGCTGTAATAATTGTTTTTAGAATCCCGGAAATTCAAGTCTTACCTGCAGTAAAGCAAGCCAAACGATTCTAAAATGGGAAAACTCTTAAATAAATTTGTTTAAAAACAAGAAGTTCTGTCAAGAACTAAACGAGCCTACTTTCCCGTACATCGACATCGGCATTCTAGCATCTGATCATTATTCTCTTGATTATCTGAGACTGAAAATTATGTCAAACATACCTTTTTAGCACTTAAAGCTGATTTCTAAAAGAAAATATACCCCTCTCATCAAATGAAATAGACACGTAAAAAGTAAATAAACGAATAAATAAAGTTTTGTCGCACCTTTTAAAGAATGTAACTGTTACAGTTCTTCCGTAGAAAAATTCAACAATCGTTTTCAAAAGAAAAAAAAATAATCTCTACTAATAATAAAGCTAAAGGTGGGTCTGTCTGTCCTTCTTTCTGTCTGTCTGTCTGTTACGCGCGTAGCGCCAAAACCGTTCGGTCGATTTTCATGCCACTTGGCACAAAATTAGTTTGTAGCATGTAGTTTTGCACCTCGAAGCGATTTTTTGATTATTCCATTTCGTTCTTTTTCTATTCGAATTCTTAGCGGATATTCGATAAAATAGGGAAGAAATATTTCATACACATTTTCAAGTCTTATGTCATTCGAAAGTTTGAAATTTTCTGCACAAAATGAAGTTTTTCCGAAGTTTCTACGATCATCAGGAGAGCTGTAACAATTGTTTTTAGAATCCCGGAATTCAAGGCTTACCTTCAGTAAAGCAAGCCAAACGATTCTAAAATGAGAATAAAATTTGTTTGAAAAGAGAGATTAAATGAATTATTTTATCAACGGAAATCAACTTTTCATGTTGTTACCATGGTTACGTGTTCATACTTATTTTTGTTTCGTTCTTTTTCCAGTGTTGTCAGACGTACTATTTTTGATACTACGGTAGTATTTTTTCGGCCCAAATAAGGAGCGTAGTATTTTTCCGGCAACCCTGTTTCCAATATACTAATGACTTAATTAAAAGATTTGGCGGATTTTTTTTTTTTTTCATTTCATAGATTTCGCATTTCAGCAATATTGATTTTGGCAACGTTTGGAAACAGTCGCCCATTTAGCGAGAAAGGGGTACCCAAAGCACAAAGATTAACCAAATATCGTATAAATTGCGACATTGCAACGTTCTTTTTAAAGTGTTTCATTTCGGAAAATGTATTGTTTTGTTTTTAAAGCTAGGAAAGGAAACTTTCTTCTTCTTTCAAATTTTGGTAAGATTTCTGTTGGTTTCTGTGAGCAACAAAATTGTTCTTATTTTCTCTTTTGGCTTATTTTTGTGCATCTCCCCTTGGGTTTCATTTGAATGTCACAAGGGGATGCTTTACCCCTTTTATGGAGTAAATCAGTGTTAATTTCAATGCAGATGAATTGGCGCGACCACTTGGCGATATTTCGCCAAGCCTTTGGTCGCCAAGTATTTGTCGCCAATTTGGCGACAAATTTGGCGATTTAAAAATTTTTTTTGGGGGTTCAATTTGGCGCTATTGGCGATATTTTGCGAAAAATCCACTGAATGATGTTAAAATCGGCGATATTTAGGAGATTAATCATTGTAAAACATTTTTTTGCATTGTTTCGTGGCAAACTAGGGATATAAATGTTTGAATTGTTATCTTGCTCCCTCCAAGCACTATTTTAGCACTTAAGGCATCTACTAAGAAATGTACACGTAAAAGGAAGTAGTGTAGGGTCCATACCAAATTTTTATGTCATACTTTGAAGGAATTGTAGTTGAATTATAACTAAAATAGAGTATTTTTTCTGCTATATCAATTATTTTACAAATGAACTTTTAATTTTATAACACGGGCAAAGCCGTGCGGGTACCGCTAGTAAACAAAATAAAAGTACAAAGAACATCAAAACACATTTTATCAAAGAAAGAAAAAAAAAACCTCGTTTGTTAATAAAATGTCTCGAATTTTATTTTTAATCCGTTGCCAGTTGTTAAATATAAATAAAGAATAAAATGCTCTCATGAATGAAAAATTTTTGTCATTAAAAAAAATCGTCTGCTAAAAAAAAAAAAAATAATAATAATAAATTAAACAAAACAAAAAATTGTCTGCCCAGTCAATCATTTTTTTTTTTTCTGAGCCTGCATTTCCGCCATGTTTGCGAAGTCGGAGTCGTAATCAGAGTCATCAAAGAAGATTATTTAGAAAAATACTCTACAATACAATATTTATCAAAACCGTTTTCTTACAAAGTTAGTTTGAAGGAAATCCAACTTTAAGTTCAGAATCAATATTCAATTTAAATTTAATCGTAGGCGCTCGTGTTAAAAAAATTTTCTGAACGGTTCATCATTGAACAAAAAATGGTTCAAATTGCAAAATGAAATATGGGAATGAGTCTCTTAGCGATCTTTCGAACAAAAAAAAGTTTATTCAATTCGGACGGTTCACTTAAAAATTATTAGGTGGTGAAAAGTTGTTTGAACGGTTCAATGTTGAACGAAAAAATGTTCAAATTGAAAATTTAAATACGGTAATGAAGTATCCTTGCCGAGATCTTTCGAACAAAAAAAAGTTTGTTAAAATCGGACTGTTCACTCAAAAATTATTAGGGGTGAGAGCGTGTTTGAACTGTTCAATGTTGAACGAAAAATTGTTCAAATCGGAAATTTAAATACGGTAATGAAGTATCCTTGCCGAGATCTTTCGAACAAAAAAAAGTTTGTTTAAATCGGACTGTTCACTCAAAAGTTATTAGGGGTGAGAGCTTGTTTGCACGGTTCAATGTTGAACCAAAATTTGTTAAAATTAAAAATTTAAAAACGGGAATGAAGTATTCTTGATAAGATCTTTCGAACAAAAAAGAAGTTTATTCAATTCGGACGGTTCACTTAAAAGTTATTAGGGGTGAGAGCTTGTTTGAACGGTTCAATGTTGAACGAAAAATTGTTCAAATCGAAAATGTAGATACGGAATGAAGTATCCTTGAAAAGATCTTTCGAACAAAAAAAAAGTTTGTCCAAATCGGACTGTTAACTAAAAAGTTAATATCGCGGGACAGGTTGTTTGAACGGCTCAAAGTTGAACCAAAAATTGTTCAAATCGAAAATTTAAAAACGGGAATGAAGTATTCTTGATAAGATCTTTCGAACAAAAAAAAGTTTATTCAATTCGGACGGTTCACTTAAAAGTTATTAGGTTGGGAAAGGTTGCTTGAACAGTTCAATGTTGAACCAAAAATGTTCAAATTTAAATACGGTAATAAAGTATCCTTGCCGAGATGCTTCGAACAAAAAAAAATTGTTTAAATCGGACTGTTCACTCAAAAGTTATTAGGGGTGACAGCTTGTTTGAACGGTTCAATGTTGAACGAAAAATTGTTCAAATCGAAAAAAGTAGATACGGAATGAAGTATCTTTGAAAAGAACTTTCGAACAAAAAAAAAAATTGTTCAAATCTGACTGTTAACTAAAAAGTTAATAACGCGGGACAGGTTGTTTGAACAGCTCAAAGTTGAACCAAAAATTGGTCAAATCGAAAAATCAAATATGGGAATGAGCTGTACTCGTCGAGATCTTTCCAACAAAAAAAATTTCGTTCAAATCGGAATGTTCATTCAAAAGTTATTAGGGGGGTGGGGATAGACAGACCGACACACAAATTCCCCATCTCAATACCATACTTTCAAATTTTTAATTTTTCGATATTTATTTCATTTTTTTTTTCTTTTTGACTTTGTTTTGGACTTGGCTATATTTTTGAACTTAGCGATATTTTGGACTTGGCGATATTTTTTAGATGCATTAAGCCACTTTTAATACTTTTTTCGTCTCTTTTATTTTTAACGGGAAAGTAGGCTAATAAAAATGAAATGAAATATTTTATCAAGGGAAATCAACTTTTCATGTTGTTACCATTGTTACGTTTTTATTTCGTTTATTTGTTTCGTTCTTTTTCCCTTAATAATTTTAAAAATGTATTTGTTTTTGTAGCAATCCAAAATCCAAGCCTTATTAAAATTAGTCAAATGAAATGTAATAAAACTGTGATAGGATGGCACCTGTCAATCAAATGAGAAATCGAGTCTTTTCTTTAAAATAGGTAGAGAAGGAAGAAACTGACGTGTACCATTTTGTGAGTTTAGAGACATTTTGGCGACCTGACGAGCTGTGTAGAAGAGGGAAACATTCTTTAACCAAATGAGGTCAAAAAGAAACATGATAGTAAACCATTCTAAATTTATCGTCTGGCAAAACATATTTTATTTCATTATTAATTTATTTCAATAAGATAAATTGCAGTAAATGGCTTGAGTGAACGAATTAGGCTTTTAATTTATCATTTGCTAGTTGATGTTTGTCGATGTTTATTGTTTTTATTATCATAGTGAAGAATAATGCACGAAATTTCTATTATTTTGTTTTTGAAGTTAGGAAAACTTTCTTCTTCTTTTAAACTTTGGTAAGATTTCTGTTGGGTTCTGTGAGCAGCAAAATTGTTCTTATTTTCTCTTTTGGCTTATTTTTGTGCACCTCCCTTGGGTTGCATTCGAATGTCCCAAGGGGTGTTTTACCCCTTTTATGTAAATCGTGTTAATTCAATGCAGACAAAAGTGATATGAATTGCGCGACCATTGGCGATATCGCAGCTTTAGTCGCCAAGTGTTTGACGCAATTGGCGACATATCGCCAAGTTGGCACAAATTTGGCGAATTTTTTTTATTTGGTTCAATTTGCGCTATGGCGATATTTGCGAAAAATCCACTGAATGATGTTAAAATCGGCGATATTTAGGAGATTATCATTGTAAACTTGATTTCGTGGCAAACTAGAGATGCAAATGTTTGAATTGTTATCTTGCTCACTCCAAGCACTATTTTAGCACTTAAGGCATCTACTAAGAAATTTACACGTAAAAGGAAGTAGTGTGGGGTCCATACCAAATTTTTATATCATTCTTTGAAAGAATTATAGTTGAATTATAACTAAAATGGAGTATTTTTTCAGCTATATCAATGTTTTACAAATGCATTTTTAAGTTTATACCACGGGCAAAGCCGTGCCGGTACCGCTAGTCTAATATTAGAATAATATTATATATAGAAAGTATTGGATTCGTGAAAATTTTCGAATGTCGAATTTTGACGGATTTGCACGTTTTGAGGTGCGATGAGTCCATTTCGATCATTTTTGGAAAATGTGCGTGTGTGTGTGTGTGTGTGTGTGTGTGTGTGTGTGTGTGTGTGTGTGTGTGTGTGTGTGTATGTGTGTGTGTGTGTGTGTATGTGTGTATGTGTGTCTGTGTGTGTGGATGTCTGTGTGTGTGGGTGTCTGTGTGCGTGTGTCTGTATGTGTGTGACCAGTTTTTGTGGCCTCACTAGAGTAAAAACTACTGCATGAAATCGAACAAAAATTTTTGCACATATGTACCACTATGTGAACTGGTGCATCTGACTTTTTTTAGCGAATTCCTCCAAGGGGGGTGGAGGACTCTCACGTATCCTGCGCTTGGGTGATTGCTATATCTCGGGAAGTAACAGGCGGAATCAAATGAAAATTGGTCCATAGGTAGACCCTATTGAGTACAGGTGCTGATTCAATTTGTGTGTCAATATCTCAAAGAGGGGTGGAGCAATCGAGCGTCCTTTTTATTTTATGTAACTGCTATATCTTAAGAAGTAATGAACGAAATTGAACAAAAATTGGTACTCAAGTAGACGTTAAAAAATACAAGAGCTGATTCAATTTTTGTGTCAATTACTTAAAGGGAGGTTGTGCAATCAAAAGTGCTTATTTTGTCAATGCACCTGCTGTATCTCGAGAAATATTGCTGCGACTTGAATGAAATTTGGAATAACACTAACCTAATATGGAAGCAAGCATCGATTAAATGTTGGCGCCAATCGCCCCAGAGGGAGGGTGGGGGTGGGGTGTTTTTTGCGCTTAGTCAACAATGCGAAAAATAAATTCATTAAAAAATCGCTTTCACGCTATTTAATTATCAAAACATCTGAAAACTTTCAATGATTTGAAATTTTTAACCAATTTATTTTTACTAACAAATAAAATGTTTGCAATTAATTTAAACAAGGCTTTTGCAATGATTTCCAATTTCGCTCATTAATTCGGCATTTGCAGGGGTATTACGATAATTGGGAAATTGGAGCTGTCTCCAACTATTCGGGCGAGTATTTTATTTTGTAACCGGAATTCATAAGATAGATGTGAGCGATTCCATACCAAATCACCGAAGAAAAAAAAAGTTGGTCGCACGACCGACTCGGATTTTTTTTTAATTTGGTACACAGATTGATGGTATAGAGGTATGAAAAAGCCCAAAAGGAAAGTTACCTGCTCCACTTATTTTCTGAGATACATGCCCTCAAAGTTTGTCCGCCATACCAAAATGCTAAAAAAGTGATGTTATTTAATCATTTTTTATAAAAAATCATACTCATGCAAAATAAAAGTGTTAGATATCTATGGAAACTAGTTACTCCAGGCATTCTGACAAAAAATACTAGAACGTTCATAATGAAAATTGCCAAGGTACAGGGCTCTTTGAAGTTGTCACCACAAAAACTTGATTTTGCAGATTTTGCTAAAATTCAGGCATTTATTACAAAAAAAGGCAAACAAAACCAAAGGTTTTCTCACTTTCTGGTAGTGTACAGGTTCTTCCTGTAAATTGCTACGCAATAAATTTTTTGGGTTTCTCACTCCTTCTTGAAAATATTTTAGCTTAAAGATAAGCCGTAAGGCAAAAAATGCGTTTTTGGCCATCTTGGCAGCCATTTTTCTCATAAAGGGGGAGCAGTAGAAACTTGAATTTTTTTTTTAAACAAGCCACTGATATGTTAGCTATTCACAGGAAAAGAGTTTACTTTTGGTTATTTCTCCCATTAAGAGATATCCTGCTGACTGTATATGCATGTTTTTCGCGACGACCATATGCTTTTGTTCCCCCTCTCATGGACTTAAAATTAATTAAACCAAAAAATAATGATATATTTATTATTAGCTGTATTATCTACCTAATATGTCATGAAATTTAATTTATTAAATCATTGAACAATAAATTAGATAATTGATGAAAACAAGAAAAAGTATTTCTCTGATGCCTGAGCATTATGCATTCATAATTATAAAGCACTAAATACTTTCTTGAGAAATTAATTAACATAAATAAGCTCTAAATAGTTATTTTATAAGCAATACCCAATCTTGTGATTGGGATACTCCTGTTTTTAATTGAAGAATTTCTTGAATATCACATGAATATCAGGAAAATAAATGAGGTCTTTTCGTTTGATGTAGGATATTTTATGACAAATTTCATTTGATGGGCTACTAACTGAGCATGGTGATAAAGAGCTATTAATTTCAGCATCGAATTCCATTTTACCTTATTAACAGTTAAATATTTACAAATTAATTAAATAAATAATTTAATATAAAACCATGCTTGAAGAATTAAAATTAGTGCAACTAATTTATTCCCATACTGATCTTTACAAAATTGACATGCGTTGAGCACTGATAAGAACTGACAAGAAAAAGTTTACTCACTAAAATATTAGTTCACAGATACTATAAAGCATACATTCTATTTTCCACAAAATAATACTGCAACAAAGAACAAGGGTATCCTCCTGTTTATAGCCATCAATCAGGAACATCCAATCACAAGATTGGGTATTGCCTATGAGATAAATATTCGAAGCTCCTTTATTTTAATTGATTTTTCAAGAAATTCTTTAGTACCTACCCCTTTATACCCTTGTTCCTTGTTGCAGTATTATTTTGTAGAAAATAGAATGTACGCTTTATAGTATCTGTGAACTAGTATTTTAGTGAGTAAACTTATTCTTGTCAGTTCTTATCAGTGCTCAACACATGTCAGTTTTGTAAAGATCAGTATGGGAATAAATTAGTTGCACTAATTTTAATTCTTCAAGCATGGCTTTATATTAAATTATTTATTTAATTATTTTATAAATATTTAACTGTTAATAAGGTAAAATGGAATTCGATGCTGAAATTAATAGCTCTTTATCACCATGCTCAGTTAGTAGCCCATCAAATGAAATTTGTCATAAAGTATCCTACATCAAACGAAAAGACCTCATTTATTTTCCTGATATTCATGTGATATTCAAGAAATTCTTCAATTAAAAACAGGAGTATCCCAATCACAAGATTGGGTATTGCTTATAAAATAACTATTTAGAGCTTATTTATGTTAATTAATTTCTCAAGAAAGTATTTAGTGCTTTATAATTATGAATGCATAATGCTCAGGCATCAGAGAAACACTTTTTCTTGTTTTCATCAATTATCTAATTTATTGTTCAATGATTTAATAAATTAAATTTCATGACATATTGAGTAGATAACACAGCTAATAATAAATATATAATTATTTTTTGGTTTAATTAATTTTAAGTCCATGAGAGGGGGAACAAAAGCATATGGTCGTCGCGAAAAACATGCATATACTGTCAGCAGGATATCTCTTAATGGGAGAAATAACCAAAAGTAAACTCTTTTCCTGTGAATAGCTAACATATCAGTGGCTTGTTTTAAAAAAAAATTAAAGTTTCTACTGCTCCCCCTTTATGAGAAAAATGGCTGCCAAGATGGCCAAAAACGCATTTATTGCCTTATGGCTTATTTTTAAGCTAAAATATTTCCAAGAAGGAGTGAGAAACCCAAAAAATTTATTGCGTAGCAATTTACAGGAAGGACCTGTACACTACCAGAAAGTGAGAAAACCTTTGGTTTTGTTTGCCTTTTTTTGTAATAAATGCCTGAATTTTAGCAAAATCTGCAAAATCAAGTTTTTGTGGTGACAACTTCAAAGAGCCCTGTACCTTGGCAATTTTCATTATGAACGTTCTAGTATTTTTTTTCAGAATGCCTGGAGTAACTAGTTTCCATAGATATCTAACACTTTTATTTTGCATAAGTACGATTTTTTATAAAAAATGATTAAATAACATCACTTTTTTAGTATTTTGACGTGGCGGACAAACTTTGAGGGCATGTATCTCAGAAAATAAGTGGAGCAGGTAACTTTCCTTTTGGGCTTTTTCATACCTCTATACCATCAATCTGTGTACCAAATTAAAAAAAAATCCGAGTCGGTCGTGCGACCCCCATTCGGTGATTTGGTATGGAATCGCTCATGTAGAAGAAAGTTTCGTGACGGCCACGACATCGACAGCTAGTTTGCAGCGCAGCTGCAATTGAATACGTAAATTAAACTAACAGACAGAGATGAAGGGTTGACAAAAAGTTTGTCCGGTAAGGCGTAGAAACAAGTTAAGTAAAGCGTAAATTATCTACAAAACGTTTTAAAGATGTTCTTCATTTACGCTGTTTTTTTAAAAACTTTACTCCTATTTTAGCACAAAATATTTTTACTTATTCTTAATTTAAATGATTCGGACTACCCCTAACTTACTCTATTTTTTTTTTTTAATCACTAGCTTAAACTTCTTCTTAGTTCACTTAAGATGACTAATAATTTTGACTGTATCTTTTCCCAATAAGAACATTTTTTTTAAACAAAATATGTCTTTTTAGTGAAAAAAAAAAGCTATTGGTCAGTATAAAAATTACATGAAAATTATTCTTTAAAATTGTTAGTGTTATTGTTTCATTAGAATTTTTTTTTATTACTAGTTGTTTCTGAGAACAGCAGCAGCGCTAGGTTCTTCCAGAAATTATGCCATATCTATCGTCGAATGAAGAGCTAATTTGTGCCAAGAGCTTCTTAATTTTAAGCAATAAACTTCTTAGTTTTAAACTAGCCTTAAATGTCTAACGTAATCAGATTTAAAAAAAAATAAAAAAAATCTGTTGATACTACATAGATGTTTTGGCAAAGATTGTGTAAATTTAATTCGATTTTTCTCCCATTAACTCATGTATAAAATCGATGCTCTATTTTAAGACGGTAGTTCAGTAACATTTAAGAGACTTTGGGTAACACCAAGAAATAGCAGTTTATGTATCTACAATGCAAAAAATAAACTTGTTTTTGCAGTATAATACTGGCAGCAGTGGTTCCAGTTTAAAACTGTAAAATGCACAGTAAAATTTATTACTGTAAAATTAGCAGTAGTTTATTACCGTAAAGGTAGCAGTTTTTACAGTATGTTACTATAAAATTAGCTGTATTATACTGTAAAAACAACATTACAACATCTGTTTTTTTACAGTGTATGTTTTGCCTGAACAATTTTTGAAGTACTAAGATCTGCATTTCCCCCAATTTGTTGTCCTTTTTCAATTTAACGTAAATGGAGATAAATTATTAATGTTGTTTTCACCGTTTAAAATCACCACGTCATCGTTAAAATTTGTTTAATTTAAAGACAGGAAAAATATTTACAGCGAAAAACAGATAAGATCTAAGATACGTAAAGCAGCTTAAATTATGAACAATAAAGTAAGATAAAATTACATTATTAAACAGGGAAAAGATCGTAATCAAATTGTATGCGGAAACAAATTGAATTGTTGCTTTTTTCAATTATTGTGATGAAATATTTCTCACGCTTTTCTAGAACCGCAGTGTAATTTAGCCTTTAAAAACTTCCCCCATTAAGTAGATTAATTTTCTGTAGTAATTTTATACGAAATCTTTTTTCAAGCCATAGTAAAATGCAGGGCGGGGATTCTTTGTAGGGAACTTTTAAAATTTTAAGAATGTAAGCATTTAAAAAAATATCTAAAAGTATTTATGTGTAATAAACACTGTCTTAACACCTTAACTGCTTGAAAATGAACCTGAAATAAATTTATTAAAATTTGATGAAAGTTATTATATGACTTTTCACTCAACCTACATAAACAAAGGGTGGCCCTCGTTTAACTGAAGATCCTAAACACTTTGAGTAGCCGTATTTTATTTGAAATGCTGTAAATTCTAATTTTTTATATTCAATTGCTTAAGTCAACACATCAGTTGTTGTTTTTAGAGTAATTTTTAGTTCTTGGAAGTGAAAGGTGTGGAAAATTATAAATAAAAATTATTTATGATAAAGTCTGAAGGCAGCTCGATTGTTTCATTTTCGTGTTGAGCTAAGTAAAAAACTCCTCTTGGAATTTAATTGCACAATTTTGTTTGAAACATTACGTACTAAATGTGGTATTAAATAAGTCAGATTAATTTTGTCTTCACGTTATCTTTACAGTAAAAGTCATTTTGAGTAATGCCTGATAGTGTTATACCTTGGCCATACAGCCTAGTGTTATGTTTTTTATTAAAAATGTTTTTGTAAAGTTGTTTGTAGCTGTATGAAAACGTACATTGTTGACTTTTAATCAGTTTATAAAAGATAGTAATGAATAATTTATGAAGCTACGTAATTTGTTTTCATAAATTATGTCTAAAATTTATCGAATTGTAATCAAAACAGTTACTGAATGTTAAACCAATGCTGTTTGCTGATATTGTCACTTTCATAAAATCGATGTTTGGTTGTTTCCCATTCATGACGGTTTAAAACCCGACTTTTGGGTAGTGGCTCTTGGCACAGTTATGTCTTCCACCTATGTCTATTTGATAATCGTAAAAAAAAAAAAAAAAAACCACTTTCTCCATGGTAAAGTTTGTTGGTTTTGATATTTAGACTGGTTTTATTGAATAACTAGCGGTACCCGCACGGCTTTGCCCGTGGTATAAACTTAAAAATTCATTTGTAAAAAATTGATATAGCAAAAAAAAACTCTATTTTAGTTATAATTCAACTATAATTCTTTCAAAGAATGATATAAAAATTTGGCATGGACCCCACACTACTTCCTTTTACGTGTAAATTTCTTAGTAGATGCCTTAAATGCTAAAATAGTGCTTGGAGTGAGCAAGATAACAATTCAAACATTTACATCCCTAGTTTGCCACAAAACAATGCCAAAAAAAAAAAAAAGGTTTTACAATAATTAATCTCCTAAATATCGCCGATTTTAACATCATTCAGTGGATTTTTCGCAAAATATCGCCAATAGCGCCAAATTGAACCAAAATAAAAAAATAAATTTTTTCGCCACATTTGCCGCCAACTTGGCGATATGTCGCCAAATTGGCGTCAAACACTTGGCGACTAAAAGCTTGGCTATATTTCGCCAAGTGGTCGCGCCAATTCATATCACTTTTGTCTGCATTGAAATTAACACTGATTTACCCCATAAAAGGGGTAAAAACCCCCTTGGGGGAATTCGAATGCAACCCCAAGGGGAGGTGCACAAAAATAAGCCAAAAGAGAAAATAAGAACAATTTTGCTGCTCACAGAAATCTTACCAAAGTTTAAAAGAAGAAGAAAGTTTTCTTTCCTAAATTCAAAAACAAAATAATAGAAATTTCGTGCATTATTCTTCACCATGATAATAAAAACAATAAACATCGACAAACATCAACCAGCAAAAGATAAATTAAAAGCCAAACTCATTCACTCAAGCCATTTACTGCATTTTATATTGAAATAAAAAAAGGAAATAAAATATGTTTTGCCAGACGATAAATTTAGAATGGTTTACTATCATGTTGTTTCTTTTTTGACCTCATTTGGTTAAACAATGTTTCCCTCTTCTACACAACTCGTCAGATCGCCAAAATATCTCTAAACTCACAAAAATGGTACGCGTCAGTTTCTTCCTTCTCTACCTTTTTTAAAGAAAGGACTCGATTTCTCATTTGATTGACAGGTGCCATCTTATCACGATTTTATTATATTTCATTTGACTAATTTTAATAAGCCTTGGAGTTTGGATTGCTACAAAAACAAATACATTTTTAAAATTATTAATGGAAAAAGAACGAAACAAATAAACGAAATAAAAACGTAACCATGGTAACAACATTAAAAGTTGATTTCCGTTGATAAAATAATTCATTTCATTAACCATTTTAGAATCGTTTGGCTTGCTTTACTGAAGATAAGCCTTGAATTCCGGGATTCTAAAAACAATTGTTACAGCTCTCCTGATGATCGTAGAAACTTCGAAAAAACTTCATTTTGTGCAGAAAATTTCAAGCTTTCGAATGACATAAGACTTGAAAATGTGTATGAAATATTTTTTTCCTATTTTATCGAATTTCCGCTAAGAATTCGAATAGAAAAAGAACGAAATGGAATGTTCGAAAAATCGCTTCGAGGTGCAAAACTACATGCTACAAACTAATTTTGTGCCAAGTGGCATGAAAATCGACCGAACGGTTTTGGCGCTACGCGCGTAACAGACAGAAAGAAAGACAGACCCACCTTCAGCTTTATTATTAGTAGAGATGATTAGTTTAACATTGCACTTAGCACTAACACTTTTAAATAAGTAGCAACTTATTTTTCAAAAAATGTGCAGGAAAAAAGGCGGCACTATACTGTTAAAACTACTGGTTGCACAAGGAACCTTTATGGGTGAAACGTTGTAGCACCAGCGGTACCCCCTGAAGGGTGTCACTTGATTCCCTATGGTACCCTTAAAGTGCCATTTGACTCTTTATGGCATCCTTAGAGTGTCATGGAGCACCCATCGGATATCATAAGGCACCCGTAGGGTGTCACATGGAGCCAAATGGCAGCTTTAAGGTTGCCGCTGATGCTACAGCGTATCACCCTTAAAGGTGTCTAGTGCTATCTGTTGTTTAAACAGTGTAGGAACAAATGTCTTCTCTTGGGTTTATTTTATCATTTACGTATTTCAATTCCATATTCATTAAATCTGCTAGAAATCCCCCCCCCCCCTTAAATGAGTCAATTTCTGTTGCAGTTCTTCCCGAGGTATTTCTTGAAGCTATGGTGGACAGCAGTGCCAAAATGCCTTGCAACGTTCTGCAGAAGAAAGACGACACGGTCGAGTTTATCTTTTGGTACAAGAACGATGGCGTCACTGCGTTGTACACCCTGGACGCCCGAAGTCGCCCACTTGGCCAAGCATCTCACATCCGAAACGAAACTTACAGTGATCGAGTGCAGTTTTATATTACCGCTGAAACGCCTTATCTACAGCTGGACTACCTCAGGGAAGAAGACAGTGGGAATTACTTCTGCCGCGTTGATTATCAGTGGTCAGCGACGGAGCTTACGAAAGTCAATCTTATCGTTGTTGGTAAGAATCTTGAAATATTCACTGGTACTAGCACTTATGTTCTTTCAAAAGCCTCCTAAATACTAAACGCCTACTTCATTTGCCTCAATACGGGAGACAGTTGTTCCACTTTGAGCGCCACCTTGCAGCAATCCGATGATGTCATTGTTATGGTGATAAATCCAAACAATATTAGAATTATTTTTTTTAATTGGTTAATTTATAAATTTAAACTTAGAAATCAAGCAATCTTTAATTTCTCTGTCTCAAAGAACTCTGATAGATGGCAGAACCAGAAAGCAGTAGGCATTTAGTATTTAGGAGGCGTTGGTATTAATCCGTCGACTACTTTTTCAAAACCACAACTATTGCCAAATAAAAATTCGGATTATAAAATCTGCAGCCAAAAATTTTCCCAAATGAAAGGAGTGGAGATTTTTATTTTGGGGAATTTGTTCTACGGTAATAAAACGGAAACACTCAGTCTTTTTTATGAAAATCAACAGTTTCTTGTTGGATCAGCTGGAGATAAGTTAAAACAGAATTTCAATGCTTTAACTGTAGATTATTCCCTTTCGTTTGGAGGATTTGAGATATGAGCCTTTTAGTATTGCAATCAAGGCTGGTACTCGTTGAGAGCTACTGGGCATTTGAGCAGTTTGAATTTACAACTATATTTGCGATTAAATAAATTTTGTTACCAACTACTCCAGTGAGCTTCCATTTTCCCTTTAGACTATGAGATGGTTGTAAACGGATTCTCTTCCCCATAAGGCTGATATTGGCAGACAATCGAAATATACTTAATAAATTTATGTATGTAGGGGCTGTGAGTATTGTTTTTGAAAATTTTGGAAATAAAAGTATGACTAATGTATTTTATTGAATGCAAGCAAAAGCTTTTAGACCTTCCCGTAAAGGAACCAGCAAATAATGTTTGAAACTTTTTACAATTTGTGCAACAAATTTTTTGAGCAATTGATGTTACTTCTAAATCCTTCATGGTT
Organism: Uloborus plumipes; assembly: GCA_038373865.1. Taxonomy (NCBI): domain Eukaryota; kingdom Metazoa; phylum Arthropoda; class Arachnida; order Araneae; family Uloboridae; genus Uloborus; species Uloborus plumipes. Next base: position 24,344 of record JAXGGA010008110.1, read on the forward strand.
CCACTACAAAAATTTTTGGATTAATTCATTAAATTACGATAAAAACAATGTTTTGTTTTCAAATCTGTTAACTATAGCATCTCAAATAGTTCAAATTTTTAAGTATTTAAATACTGAAGACGTTTCTAAAATGGGCTTTTATATTTGCAGCTAAAACTCTTTAGCTACAAAAAAATCCAGTTTTAACAAATTTTTGGCAGCTATTAGAAAAACTACTACATTATTTCCTGATAGTTCTAAGATGATGTTCTGGTCCTAATCTGAATATTTTTGGATGTAAACATCATTTTTTTCTAAAAAATTTTAAAAGACGCTCCCACAAAAATGTTTGAACTTTTAATTTTAAAGTTTGAGTCAAAATCATGTAAATTTAAACTTTGTTAAGTTACATTTGAACTTAGAGTGCGTATAATCGGCTTCAAATAAGCTATTGTATAACTCTGGCTCCTATAGAACTAGAGTAATAACAATTTAAAGCTCTGTTGGTACGTAAAATAATCTTTTTACGAATTTTAAAAATTTATTGCTCATGAATCATAAATGATTGATTAAAAAAATGTTTTTTTGAAATTTTAAGCTATCAAACAGTAAAATTTCTGAAATAATAATCTGTGGTGGCGAAGCTGACAATCATTATTTTGTGGTTGATTTTGCATGGAAAGACCCTTTAGTAATTGCAAGAAAAAAAAAAGAAATCAATAATAATTAATTGGAAATTTTTTTAAAAGAAGTATTTTCCAGTTGTACTTTCTTAGATATATGGATCTGTAATGTTACGTACATCAAAATTTAGATACGGATAAACAATATTTCATTCATGATTAAAAAAAAACACTGTACTTTTACTATATTATATTTTGCTTTATTCACTTAAAACAATCTTTTTTTAAAGTAAAAGATACTACTATGGGTGCAAATTATATTTCCAACGTTCATGAGGCACTAATAAGCAGGGATACTGCAGACACGTGTTTCGGCGTTACAAGGAACGCTTTTTTCAATGCGAAAAATTGGGAGCCGAATGTCTGTGCATTAGGGTGGGGCGAAAAATAAAAAGTTTTTCAGATCAACTTCTAATAGTTGCCAAAAGTTGTCTTTGGTGATAGTTAGCTTTTGTGCAAAATTTGAGAAAAATCGGTTAATATCTTCAGGGGGCGCTGCGATCGCAAAGTTTTATCATAGCTTTTATCGGGATTTTATGGTTAAAATATGAAAAACAATGCCGTTAGCTAATCTCATTGCATTTTTTTACTCATAAGATATATTCATGCATTCAAAGCATATGAAATAACTCACAAAAAATTATTTTATATGATATATTTATATTTCAAGCATTTAAAAAGAAACAAAAACGTGAAAAAAAGTGATTTTTTTTAAATATAAATATATCATATAAAATAATGTTTGTGAGTCATTTCATATGCTTTTAATGCATGAAAACATCTTTTGAGTAAAAAAAACGCAAAGAGACTAGCTAAAGGCATTCTTTTTGATATTTTAACCATAAAATCCATAACAAAGCTATGGTAAAACTTTGCGATCGCAGCGCCCCCTGAAGATATTAACCGATTTTTCTCAAATTTTGCACAAAAGCTAACTATCACCAAAGACAACTTTTGGCAACTATTAGAAGTTGATCTGAAAAACTTTTTATTTTTCGCCCCACCCTACTGTGCATCCATAAGCTCCCAATTTTTCGCATTGAAAAAGGCGTTGCTTGTAACGTCGAAACACGTGTCTGCAGTATCCCTGCTAATTAGTGCCTCATGAACGTTGGAAATATAATTTGCAATTAATGCATTAAGGTATCTATTTTTCTTCACTACTATGGGTGTTTCGGAGCAAAGCTTTCAGAAAAGCATCTTGGATCTACTGATTACATTGCTTAAATTACTTTTAAAAATCTATCTTGTTTAAAGCTTCAATTCCAGTTGGTAATTGATTTATTGAAAGAAACAAAACAGTTATCGGAAATACGTTTTCGGATAATTCAAATTAATTTATTTGGTATAAGATAGGAATTAGAAATATATACGGATAACACAGGCCAACAAAAAAAAATTTCTTGGTGCCTAGGATTTTTAAACAGATTTTAACTATATTTTTATTGCTGAATCTGAATATGCAAGCAGTTTTTCTGAATCAGCTCTATATTTTTAGATAAATTCACTTATATATCAATGCTTTTTTCGATGTAATACGCTCAAGTATGAGTGTTGTAAAATTTATACAGGAACATATTCTTGTATATTTTCCTTATTGTCTATTTTATTTTGAAACCAATTAAATTTAAAATAATAATATTTATGAAATAACTAATTATTATTTAAAAAAATAATTATTATTTTAATTTATCTATATTTATAAAAATTAATATATGTATATTTGTTTGTTCCTTAAACAAATCCAGTTTTCATCGGATTTTCATCAAACTTGGCACAGAGGTTCCTTGGTGCACTAGAACTCACATAGGTGGGGGGTTTTAATTTTTCAAAACTCCAAAAAGTTAAGAATTAAATTTTTTCGTCTCAAAATGGCCATTTTCTTTCAATTTTGAATAGATAGAGTAATAGAGCCTTTAAGAATACAAATTGAAAACATTTAACACATTTAAATACGAGTATTTTCCGACAAAGATTACGATTAACAATGAATTATCAATTCAAGGCTCACCTTTTTCATTTTAGCATGAAATAAATTAAAAACAATTACTGTTACAATTATTTGCATTCAACACTATTTGAACCACTATGTTGTATCAATAAGCACCTGGGCAACGCCGGGTAATAACCCTAGTTTATTATAAAAAGAAGACTAACAATATAAGATATATAACTGACTGGTTGACCTTGGTTGTTCCTTGTTTCTTGTGCATCTGGGATAGCAGAGACAAAACGCAACACTGGGTTAGAAAATATTGGCCTAGGACAGCAAACATGGATGTTGAGGAAAAGAATATCATCAATGATCCTTTAGTTCCAAGAGAGAAAGTCATCTTTCCACCACTGCATATTAAGCTGGGTCTAATGAAGCAGTTAGTAAAGGCTCTTGATAAGAATGGATTATGCTTTGCATATATAGGGGTAAAAATGCGTCTGCTGAGTATGGAAAACATTAAAGCAGGAATATTTGATGGCCCACAAATAAGACAGCTCATTAAAGACCCTGGCTTCATAAATTCAATGATTGAGATTGAACAAAAAGCCTGGAATTCATTTGTTTCAGTAGTCCAAAATTTTCCGGGTAAACATAAAGCTGAAAACTATGTTGAATTAGTCAATGAGATGCCGAATAATTTCAGATCACTTGGGTGTAACATGAGCAGAAAAGTGCACTATTTACACAACCACTTAGACTGTTTTCCTGATAATTTAGGAGACATTAATATGGTGAAAGATTTCACCAAGATATAAAATGCACGGGGGATCGCTATCGAGGAAGATGGGATACTCACTTGATGGCAAATTACTGCTGAATTTTAAAACGCGGAATTGTTCTAAAATACGCTCAAGAATGTCACGCAAAAGAAGTTTCCGAGTTGTTCAGTGAGTAACTAGTTTAAATGATGACTTTTTCTGTTTTCTTTTGTATATAATAAATAATATCTGTGTAATATAATAAAAATCAATTGTTTAATTTATTTTTTTTAAACCATGGTTTTTCTTTTCAAATAGTGTTAGGTACAATTCATTAAAATGCTAATATCTTAAAAATTCGAGCTCATTGGCAAAAATTAATTGCATATTTGAATTCAGGGAGTCAAATTCATAAGAAATCACCTCCAAAATCTTCGGCACCAAAACCACTGTTGACCAGTGTAATGTTTAAAATGAGTAATCTATTATGCGCCAGAAAGATATTTTAACTATAAAAAGTAAAGTAGATATAAAAAGAAGATAAAAAATAGTAACTTGATAGGGAAAAGAATGAATTAATAGGAAAAGAAGAACGTAATGATTAACTTACAGGTACAGGTGAATAAATTCTACTCACTGATAAAATTATTTAGAAAAAAATCTGGTATGGACCCCACACTACTTCCTTTTACGTGTAAATTTCTTAGTGGATGCCTTAAGTGTTAAAATAGTGCTTGGAGTGAGCAAGATAACAATTCAAACATTTACACCCCTAGCTTGCCACGAAACAATGCAAAAAAATGTTTTACAATGATTAATTTTCTAAATATCGCCGATTTTAACATCATTCAGTGGATTTTTCGCAAAATATCGCCAATAGCGCCAAATTGAACCCAAATTCAAAAAATAATTTTTTCGCCAAATTTGTCGTCGCCAAGTTGGCGTCAGACACTTGGCGACCAAAAGCTTGGCGACATATCGCCAAGTGGTTGCGCCAATTCATATCACTTAAGTCTGCATTGAAATTAACATTGATTTACCCCAAAAAAGGGGTAAAACACCCCTTTGGAGACATTCGAATGCAACCACAAGAGGAGGTGCACAACTAGACACCCTCAGAGCCTACATACCAAACCAGAAGCTTCTACGGCATATAGTTTTTGAGTTATGCGACATACATACGCACATACATACATACGTACATACAGACGTCACGAGAAAACTCGTCGTAATTAACTCGGGGGTGGTTGAAAAGGATTTTTCGGCTGCTCATATGTCGGTAGGTACATATGTTGGTAGGTCGATATTCATTCAGGGTTGAGAAGAATCATACTGTATGCATGTTCTGAGAGTTACAATTGAAAATTTTATCTCTTGATGTGAAATTATTTCAGCGAAAATAGTGATTTTTTTTGGAATAAATGCTTACTTCTATCGTGGTAGAGGAAAATCGTTAATTTTCAAAGAGCTACAGCGAGCTTACTATTTGTGCTACAAAAAGAAAAAAAATGTAAGGATCAAAGGTTTAGGAAATTTAATCTTCTTAAGAATGTTTTGTAAGTTTAACCATTTCTGAGATCTTTAGAAAAAACCCACAAAAAGTCCTAAATTTTTGTGGTTTTTCTGGGGTCTTTCGTGTTAGATAACTTGGTTTTTCTTGTAGGCACCAACATGTATAAATTAAAAAAAATAAAATCTTCTAGCCCGTTTTTTGAAAGGTAAAATGTATCTATTGACTGAGCCCAAAATACTAACATTTTTTTGCTCCTTTATGAATGGGGTGAAATATATGCTCTATCGTTATGCAATACTATCATAAAATATACAGTAATGCATTCTACTATGAAGCAAGAACATGCATCAACACTAAGTTATTAATCTTTACTAATAATATAAAGCTGTAGAGTTTGTTTGTTGTTTGTTTGAACGTGCTAATCTCAGGAACTACTGGTTCGATTTGAAAAATTCTTTTTGTGTTGAATAGTCCATTTATCCAGAAAGACTTTAGGCTATAGTTTGAAAACATTCAATAAGCGATTCGTTTTTTATTCGAATTCAAGGCAATTTTCACATAAATCGCCGAATACTGGGGTAAAAATTACTAGCACATATTAATATTATATATCGTTGGAAGCAGAAAAATTTTGTCCGTCCTATGCAGTTTGTTCCGATTCTCTAACTTAAACACAGCACGAGTAATTCAACTTTTGAACTTGCCTTTCGCAAGGCTTCACCCGATTTCTTGCAATACTTGGTTCATTAAAACCCTCAATAAAAAATAAACTAATTATTCCACAGTTTTGATTTTTACGACATTGGATAGAGCGATATTTTAACCCCAGAATTGATTCGACTTACAGTCGAAGAACCAAGCTTTTATCTCCACTAGAAAAAAAGTTATAAGCGTTTGAACTTTGAGTTCGAAAACCTCTTTCCTGATCAAACTATTAACGTTTTATTGCGTTGCTATGGCGACATCTTTTAAATTCATTGTTGGTGTCCTTTTCTTCATTTCGTTTCTTAAAACCATTTCATTTTACGGCGTTTCAACAAGGCAAATAATGCGATCGTCCGTGTTTCACTTGAATTCCTGCCTACTTAATGACTTATATTTTTTTTTCTGGTACCATTTTGAAAATGTGTTTCAAATTAAATTGTAATTCATGTTTTTAGCAGGGATTTTTTTTTGGCTGCGATCTAAATATTAAAACAACTTTTTTGTTTGGAAGTTTGCAATTAATGTTACAGGAAGAGAGCGGTTTGGAAATATTTGTTTTTGGTAGGGAATTGTATTTGTTTATTAGGGAGAGTGTCAAATATGTGCTACTTATTGTTTTTATTCCTGAGGAAGCATGTGCAAATAATGCGATTAACTTTTTGGTGCGGGAAAGTTTTTTAGCGAGCCGCTTTAGCGGGGAGTAGTTTTTTGAAACCGGTTTCGCTAAAACTTTCTTCCCTCCTTTAAATGCGAGCCGCCTTGGCGGCGAGCAATTTCTTTTAACTTTCCTTACTACTTTAAAGGCGAGCCGCCTTGACGGCGAGTAGTTTGCTGAAACTTTCCTCGCTACTTTAAAGGCGAGCTGCCTTGGCGGTTGTATATCATTAGATACCGCCTTGACGGCGAGTAGTTTATTTAAATTTTCATCACTACTTTAAAACCCGTGCAACGCCGGGCCCCACAGCTAGTATTATACAATTTCACTGGCATTCCTTTTTGCCATGTTCATAAGAATAAGTACCCTTTAAAAATGCGTCATTAACGATTCTTTGAACAATTTAGTTATTTTATATCGGGCTGCTTCAAAGTTATCGTGTTTCTCTCTGGGTCATTTTTAAAAGCACTGATTTGTTATTGCTATTATTTGAATTTTCCACATCAATAGTTTTAACTATGTCGTTTTATTTTACACTAGTGAAATGCTTTTTAAATTGCAACTTTCGGTGTCAGTCACATTCAACAGCTTCACAGCATCATTTCACTTTCCATAGATAAAAAAATATGCATAAGTCTAGAATAGTAATGGTTGATTGGTTTTCTAATGCTGCGAAACAAAGCTCAGAGTAAGTTATTGAAATGGCTACTTTTTACTTGATTGAATGATACGATTCTAGTTTGTTTACGGATTTGATTTATTGTTTGCATTTACTTCTTATATTTTTAGTGCCTCCAAAGAAACTTATAATCAGAGATGATTCAGGTCAAGAGGTTCGTGAGTTAGCTGGGCCTTATCGGGAAAAGTCTGATATATCCTTATCTTGTGAAGCACAGAAAGGTATTAATTTTCACTTAGTTAAATATGGAATATTTTCTTATTATATTTTCAATTCGTCAAATACTTTTGCTTACATAGCGCGATTTTCATATCAATCAAACTCCTTTCCTTGTTGTTTTCGACCAGTCACGTGGACGAAATTGCATCTGATTCACCAATCTGGTTACATTAAATTCATCATGTGAACAAGCTGAAAAGTATAACGAAGTTAATCCGAAGCTCTAGAATCGGGTTAATTAATTCGAAGTCTTAATTTGTGTTTGTGTTTCAATTTTGAGAGAGAAAAACATGTGAGCAAGGAAGTATGCATTCAAATCATGTAATGCGTCTTCATTCAATCAAACTTATAGTTAAAAGTCAGTAAAATTATGCAGTAGCAGAACAATGATGAAGATTTTCCCGATGCTTACAAAGCAGAAATAAAAATGAGTCTCCATTCAGTTATTGAAATCAAATATGTTCCGTTAGAGTAGCTTTTTTCTTTTGTAAAACTAATTTCAGTAGTAATAACAATAAATATTCCAGCTTATAATTTCAAATATTAATAAGCACTCAGGCAATAATTTGACATAGTAATCTTAAACAATTGAGCACATTTCATAAAATGCATTTAGAAATTTATATCACCTCCCCCCCGCTCCCACTCATTGCCATTTATTGAAATATTTTTTGAAAACAAAATTCTTCGTAAGTCTTTATATTGCACGTGTCAGTAAAATATATTTGCATTACTTGCTCACAAATTGGAAAAGCGTTTAAAGACATTTATATTTTTTTAACTTCTAGTTTTATATTCGCCATTTGTGGAAACACAAGAAATGATCTCTTGCTTTTCTTTCACTTTAGAAGTCACAGGTGAAACTTTAGCACAAATGCAGGCGATGTTTTATTTTTTCATATTTTCCACTACCTTAATTTTTATACCCATGTTCTAAAAACAACAAAACAATTTGTCACCAATAAATAATTATAAAATAGTGAAAGATTTAACCTACGTTAAGTCGTTCAAACGATAAATAAAATTAAATAAAGCATTGGAGCATTGCATTTAAAAATAAAATTGTCTAGACGTTTTCCCCTAATCAGTGTTTATAAAAAAATTTCTTAACTGGTGTTAAAAAACACTGCAAAATATCGAAAACTCTAAAATATTTTTAAGAAAAAGACGAAAGAGGTGAAAAATGAAGTTCAATTGATCTTTTTATATCAGTGTGTAAAATTACTATTGGAGACAAGAGAAACTTCTGTTAGTGAACAAAAATATTATTTATTTTCTTAAGAATAAAATAGCATGCAACGTTTTGGAGGCTATGAAAAATTTTATTTTTTAAATTCCTAAGATAACGTGAAATAAGATACAAATACAAGTTCTCCTCAGCGGAAAATATGATGAATTAGTAGTTATCCGAAAAGCAATAACACGTAGCTTGGCCCACTTTATTTTTGATCTCTGTAACCATTCTTCTAGTCATGCAATCGGTATGGTTTTGCTTCACTTCTTTTGGTATTTCTGTCATTTATCGTAAAATCGGTGTGGCTTCATATTTATAAAACTCGTGCTTTTTGGCGAAATGCTATTAAATTTAGTAATTAAATGTAATATTTCATAATTTGAATTAAATTTCCCACACTTAATGTCTAAAGGTTAGGAATAAAATTTACAATGTGATTTGATTTAACGAAAAAAAAAAAAAAAAATAGTGATGCCATTTATAATTCTGAATATCACGTTACACCACTCTTGCAACGAACGACGGATTTCATGGTGCTAAATTTTACATATTGTTTACTTTAACGTCTTCTACATTTACGCTTAAAAATTTCTTTAATTGTACAAAAATGCTATAGTCTCGGGCATAGCTTGAAAACACGCAATACTTTCGACAAGTAGTTCACGCAAATAGAAACACCATAAATGTTTTTTGTATATTACTTTTTCTTTTTTGCTGTGATTCACGCTAAAATTCACGTTTTCATTTTTTCAGGTTTCCCACCCCCCAACGTGACTTGGTGGAGGGATGGTAAGCTATGGGACAACACTTTTCAAAAGTACGCAAGTGGAGTTGTCAATGACCTGAAGCTAATGAATCTTAGCCGCTCGGACATCTATGCGACGTTTTATTGCAAAGCTCAAAACACCCGGCTAATGGCCCCAGTCATTCGGAGTGTCATCTTAGATATGTACCGTAAGGAATATCTTACTTGAGTTAAGACTTGAAACACTGTTTTGGTCACTAAGTGTCCCACTATTATGTCCCCCTCCAGTATTTGAATCTAGTGTAGCTCTCAATAACCTCAATGTCCCTATATGTCGGCACCATGCTAAACTAACGAATGTGAAAAATCGCTTTTTCCAAGTTCATTTTTCAAGCTCAAATTTTACAAATAATTAAAATTAAAATGGTACCTTCGAATGATAGTTTTACACTTAAAGATATCTATAAGAGTTTAAAAGTTGAAAATAACCAAACACGTCAGGTGGGAAAAAGTTATATGCAGTGTTTTGGCTCTCCTGAAAAGTGCCAATTTTCACATTCGTTAGTTTAGCATGGTGGCGACGATATGTGCATTGTATACTGCAAAAAATGAACTGTTGTTTTTACAGTATAATGCTGGGAGAAGAGGCTAGAATTTAAAACCGTAAAATGCACAGTAATAAACTGTAAAACTAGCAGTTTTAGAGTTTCTTACTGTAAAATTAGTAATTTTACGGTTTATTGCCGTAAAATTTAGCTGTATTATATTGTAAAAACAACAGTATAATACTGGCAGCAGAGGTTACAGTTTAAAAATAAAATGCACGGTAATAAACTGTTGAATTAGCAATTTTACAGTTTATTACTGTAAAATTAGCAATTTTACAGCTTAGTGCTGTAAAAATAGTAATTTTAGTTTATTACCGTAAAATCAGCAATTTTTACTGTTTATTACAACAAAATTAGCTGTATTATACAGTAAAAACAATATTATTAATTCTTTACGGTGTAGAGGTGCCTCAAGCTGGAACTTAAAATAACTTTTGAGTATGTTACTAAACATTAGAAATTGCAAATTAGAATAGTTCAATGTTTAAAGGCACACACATAATGCAGATTGCTGCATACACCTGCTTTGGGGTTACAAGGAACCCTTAAGTCATCCAAGAAAAGTAACATGATGGAACAAAAGACAGTTCAAGTAGTAAAAATTAGAGATCAGCAAAACAAACAATATAAAATGACACCTCCAGTCAAAATTTATCACATAAATCCACCAGGAAAAAATATTAAGTAATAAATTTCCAAGAACACTGATAACGTTGGGTTATCCTAATTTACTTTTCTAAATATTGTGTTGAAACACTGTAAAAAAAGAATGCTGTTTTTACAGTATAAAATAGCTAATTTTATAGCAATATACTGAAAAAATTGTTAATTTCACAGTAATAAACTGTAAAATTTCTACTTTTACAGTACTAAACTGTAAAATTGTTAGTTTGACAGGTTATTACCGTGCATTTTACAGTTTTAAACTCGAACCTCTGCTGCCAGAAGTATACTGTTGTTTTTATAGTATAATGCAGCTAATTTTTACGGCAATCAACTAAAATTTCTAATTTTACAGTAAGAAACTAAAATTGCTAGTTTTGCAGTTTATTACTGTGCATTTTTCAGTTTTAAATTTTACCTGGGATGCCAGTATTACTGTAAAAACAACAGTTTATTTTTTGCAGTGTAGAGAAATCTACATTTATTACTGTTAATATTTCAGCATTGTAATCTTCAAAAGTTACTAAACCAATATTTGTTTTGCAGTTTACCCTCAAAGAGTCAGTATCATCAACCGGCCGACGTCTATATCAGCCGGTAAGCGATTGGAGTTCAAGTGCGAAACGTGGGGATCCAGACCCCCTGCGAAGATATTTTGGAAACTGAATGGGACCATGTTGTCCGACCACACCGAAACCGTCCAAGACAACGTCACCTCCTCCATTCTTCGTCTTTTTCCAAAATTACGCCATCATAAGTTAGCTCTTTCGTGTACTGCGGAAAATCCAAAAATGTTCGGCAGTGGCGTGAATGATATCAGAGTGCTCAATATCACATGTAAGAACTCTGTATTTCATAAAATTTTATTATAATGTTCCAAGTTAAAGTTTTTTGTGTCTAAGTGGTATAAATAAGGGCTTGGTTTTTGTTTCCAACTTTTTACACTCGATTTCTCTTTTGTACTAATTCTAATTAAGCTATAAAAAAAAAACCATTTGATAAAATGCTTTTTTTTCATGGTTATTAAAAAGAGAGCTCCCCCCCCCCCACACCGAGGAAGAAATTTTATTTTAATTTTCTTCAGTTTTAATTTTTCTTATTACATTTTTTCTTATTTTTATATTTTACTAAATGTTTTGCACCAAACATAAGAAAATTAACGCCCTTTTTAGCTTGTGTCAACTAGCACATTCCACGCTTTAAACTTCTCCTTTTTAACAAGTTTTTGGGTTACAATAAATCTTTATGAAATTTTTGGCCGATGTATCCTCAATACAACTGACAAAAATATGTTTTCTATTTTTGTCATTTAAAATAGTTTAGATATTATTTATATATCAATTTTCGGTGCGGAATTACGGAATAGGAAAAGATAGATATTATGCATAGAAAACCATGGGCGTAAACAAACGGATATTGATGTTTTGGGCGTGGTGCGAACACATTTCCCATAAAAAAGTAGTTTTTTGACACGTGCAATCAATCTTAAATTCAGAAGATGGCTTTGCAGAAGTAACATGAACCAGTTTATGTGAAATGAATTGGCAGATGTGCATGTGACTTACGGTGCAGCAGGAGAAACGTCAGCCATATCTCAGAAATTCGGCAGTCTCCATGTACATGCAACGTCGTTGTAAGACATGACTTCTACAACATGGTGTGCAGTTCAAGCACCTCCTGTAAATCTGTACAAGCGATGCAAAGAAATGTTACATGTAAAGTGTATTTTTTTTCATTGGCACTTCCTTGTTATGTGTTCTTCGCATTGTAGTACTGGCGGCATTTTGCTCGACTACATGGCAGTTGCACCCATTCTTTCCTGTGTGACATATCCCGCTTTTGCTATTTACTACCTCCCCACCAAATATTGATTATGAATTCTGAATCAACCAGTATAATACCTATTTTTTGACAAATAATTTTAGCAACGGCAGTGAAACCTATTTACTAGGACGTTAGAAATCCTCAGTTTACGAAACGAGCAAGATTGACATAATTTTTCTATGTTTTGACAGACCTCAGTTACTGTTTAAATCACCACAGGTATAATACTGGTTGAAACAATTTCTCTGATTAACATAAATGCACAATTCTTCAGAAATAATAAAAAAAATATTTTATGTTCTAGACGTACCTCAAGTGTCTCTTCGCCTCATCAAAGAGGAAGCTGACCGTCAGCCGAAAGAAGACGATTATTTACGTTTAGTCTGTGAAATCGATGCCAATCCTCCAGTGCTAAAAATTGGATGGCTTTTCCAGGACTTGCCATTATCTCATAATCAATCTAGAACAGATATCGTCAGTGGCAACACGCTCGTCTTCAAGAGACTTACCAGGAGGAATCGGGGACGATATAGGTGTTTTGCCACCAATGCAGAGGGCAGAGGAATGAGCCAAGAACTTATGCTTAACATAAGCCGTAAGTCTTAAATTTTCTGCGCAATTAATGAGTTTACTGCACGGATTGCATCTTAATTTGTATTGTACTTTTTATTGCTAGACATTTAATTAATAACATGTAATATATTGTTCTTTCAGATCAAAAACATATTTTGTCACTATGACAACCAAATAGTGGACTGTATTAAGAGTGAATTGTGTACAATTTACCGAAAAAACCGCAAATATTCTTGTAAATGTACGAGTAACAAAGCTGATAAGATACGATTTCTTTCGCCGAGCACTTAAGCAACAAAAAGAAATGAATTGAAAAAAAAAAGACCCCCGAAATGCATTTTAATAACTACTGTTGCCATTCGAAAAACAATGAATAAGAAAAACAAATATTACAGAGCTAAATATTTTTCGGAGAATTTACTGAACACAAAAGTCTGATTTTTGAAATTGAACTGGCTAAATCTCACCAAAGGTTTTATAAGATACAAACTGAAGTTTTTCACTTCTCATTTTATCAGATGCTCCCGTGTGTAAAGAAAACCAACAAATCACGTACGTTGTTGGCCTGAACGAGAGCGTGACAGTGCGTTGCGAAGTTGAAGCTGTCCCACCGGACGTAACATTCAAGTGGGAGTTCAGCAACACAGTTCACAAGCATTACAATCTCCAGCATACCAACGATCGAGTGGTTAGTCTCGCTACTTACAGACCGGTCACGTCAGCTGACTATGGCACTCTCTTCTGTTGGGCCAATAATAGCATAGGACACCAGCAATCGTCTTGCTTTTTTACCGTGATTGCGCCGGGTAAGTGGACTCCTTTCGATTTTGGTAGTTTTATCGTTTTCGTGCCTGGGAAGGATTAGGAGAGGTAGACTCTTGCTAGAAGAAGCATAAGATTTTTTATGTTGAAAAATTAACATATTTAAGTTTGATTATTTCAATAGTATTATCTGAAACAAAAAACGTGTTTTATAATAAGAATGTATCAAAGGAAAGTCCACAATACTATTACATGCAAAAGAAAGAGACACCTATGTTTTCACTGCGTTTATATTTGATTGAAGTAAACTGAATGTTATGTATGTACAAATATTTGAGTAGAAACGTAGTAATTGCTTAGAAGGTTATTAGTAATACAAACATTTAGTTAAACAAGATACGAATTTACAATAATTATCTTTCAATAAACTAAATTTTGTGTACGCAAATTATCAAACTAATATTAAAAAAGAGACACATAACGTTTAGAAATCAAGAGTGAGAATGTACTTTCTAGAAGAAATATTACTATTGACAAATATTCTATTCTTTTTATTTTTAAAATTCTTTTACATTTAAAAGCAAAGTGCTTGTTTTGGAGGATTTTAATCCCGAATTAAGTAGGCGGGAATGGTTCATCTTAAAAAACATACGAAACACTGCTATGTAAAAAAAAATATGAATTTAAAAATTAGACGCATATTTCAAGCTCCAGTAACTTTCTAAGTAAATTTTATTGCATTTAAACTAAAACATTTTGTTCTGAAAGGAAAATGCGTATGAATTACTTCCATGTACGTCACAAAAAATATATTTTGGCTCTTGTGCTGGAATAAATATTTGCTCACAATAATTAGACTTTTTTTAAGGCTTTGATTCCTTTTTTTGAGTTATGTGCTCTACATGTTTTATTATGTTATCATTTATAATGGTGTATGATTTTTGATTTTAGCGTGCAAGTTGGACCACACTAAAGTAAATGCGTCTAGTCTTTCAAGAGGTAATTTCTGTTTATTTTTAATACTTGAAAAATTAACCCTCTATTTTTTTTAAGTAAAAGGCGCATAATTTACAGAATAGTATTGCGTTTATTTTAAATCTAACCTTTGAGGACTATAAGCTCTGAGGTAAAGTTTCTAGGGCTTTAAGGGAACCGAAATGTGTTTGAGTTAACCAATAACTTTGTATTTATCTAATATTTAGCTACAATAGTTAAAGTCTACAATAGTTAATAGTTAGCAGTTTATTAAGAGAACAATGACGATTCTTGGCGCAAATAACTTTCGGGGAGAATGCGACGATGGATTGGTAAAGATCTATTATGAGTGAGGATCCAGCACTAGTGTATATAATGCTCTTCTAGAATTGTTTTCAAATGATTTTTATCCCCAAGTAGTTTACCCATTGAATTTTAAATCCGCTAGTAGTTCCGGAAAAGCAACAAAAATCAGGCTCATTTGTGTGTAAAAACATTCATTTTCAAAGACCTCCCGGGGACGGAGGGGAGGGGGGGGGGCAAATAATCTTTCGCAATGCCTTAAATGGCCGGCCTGTATTTTTGAATGAGTAGTTTTGATCGCAGGAAGCACATTTTTCTACCCGTCGTTGATTACAAAAGTTAAAATAAATGTTTTCAATCACGATGAAAAAGTGCTATACTAGGGGAAAAATTTGTAAATTGCATCCACCATTCGGCACATTATTTCATCGGCACATTATCACATCATTTTCTATGATATAATTTTACATCATAGTACTTCATCCCAATTCGTATCATTTTTTTGGACTAAACGAGCAAATTTTGCTTGCCATGCGGATTATGGAGATTTTATCGAACCAACTTGAAATTTTATGGGTAATTGTTTAGTAATAATAGATAACTTTTCTCACCCTGGCGATTTGGATTTCTAAAAAGAAAAAAAAAATCACTTTACACTAATGTTTATTTCAAAACTGCATTTAGTTTTCGTGTTTCGCATCAAGTGATTTTACACGTTAGTATCTTGTACAATTTTTTTTAATGCACTTTACAGTTGCGGGGAAGATAAATTTTCAGAAAAGAATTCTTAGTAATTTCGCATTTATCAGTAACATAAAAAGTTTTCTTTTTATGTTACTGATAAAAGCGTGCGCAACGTATGTAATTGCAGCTTGTTCAAAAATATTTTATTTATTTCTGCATTCTTCGAAAATATCCTGTATTTTCTGAATCGGTTGCTGGACGTGGTGGACAAAATGACTAAATGACGTAGTGGACAAAATTAAGGTTCTTTTCCATTAAGTGGCCATTGGTGCAAAACAAGTCATGGATTTGAGACAACTAAATCGCTGTTACCCACTGTTATTAGCATGACTGTATTGCAGTATGTGCTAACGAAACTTTTTTTTGCTATGGCAGCATACTTTTCATGTAAATTATGTCCCTCAATTGCAATGAAAAAATTGATCTTAAATGTATTTTCTACTTCAAAGGTAGTTCTAATGATTGGAAGTATTTATGATATCGAAACTAAGCATGTTTATTTATTTATTTATTGTTTTTTGAAAAGTTTTAACCGTTTCTAACTGCTAAATACGTGATTTAAAGAAGAAGCGCCAAACGTCATGTCTGTACTCGAACAGTAATATAAGGAATGCCCTAATAAATAGTAGGACACGAAAAGGACATCCCTTAAAAACAAATTTAAAGTTCTATTGATACATTGAAAGCAACGAAAATTGTATGCTATTTTACGTAGTATACAATTTATTACCTTTTTTTGAACATGACATCATGCACTGTTATAACTACAGGTTACACAAGGCACCTTTAAGGGTGTGACGTTGTAGCACCAGCGGTACCCCCTGAATACGCCCCACGGCACCACATGGTGCCCTAGGGTGTCAAATGGTACCTTCGAGGTTGCTATACGGATTCAAGTGGCACTTTCAAGGTTGCCATAGGGATTGAAGTGGTACCTTCAAGGTTGCCGTAAGGAGTCAAGTGGCAACTTTAGGGGGTGCTGCTGGTGCTACGACGTTTCACCCATAAATGGACCTTATGCAACTTGTAATTTTAACAGTGTACAGATAGTCGCCATCACGGTCCACGCATTCCTCCAGGTGATGAATAGAAGATTCCATCACACGATTCAGCATGTTTAACAAGATCTCCTCGTACGTATCCTTTTCTTGAGTTCACGTCATCATACCGTGCTGTGGAATGAAATGCAAACCAGTTCTGTAACAGTGAAGGCTTTCACGGCCGGTATCAATATTATTAGAAGATTCCGGACTGTTGTGCCATGGTCTGAGTGTTATCGTTCCAAACGTTTGGTCGAAACATGTCTAATCACTGATCAGAAAAAGGAAAGTGGTAGCTCGACTAGTTTCAACCAACCAGGAACGAGGAGCACAGGCGTTCATCGGCCAACAGCAGTTGAGGACGACGAGGGTACTTCTTTGATAAATACTACAAACACTTCCGAAATTGTATTAGTTGTAGAGAATAATCATCCTTGGAAGCTTCGTAAACGCCACTAAAGATGGCAGCCGCATATGCGGCTGAAACGTTTGGAACGATATCACTCAGACCACGGCACAAAAGCTCGCAATCTTTTAATAATACAAACCAGTTATGTTTGTAGATAATAATTCTGATTGACTGACCATTCAACCGATCCACTCTGAAACAGTGCAAACAAAAAATGGGAACTATAAAAATAAGAAAGTACAAATAGTTTTAATTTCAGTTTCAAGCCGCAAAATCCTAAGTGCAAGTAATTTAGAAATTCTTTAATGTAACAACCGATAATAATCTTTCTTTTCTGATAGACAATGTAAAAAAACTGGAAAATATGCTGCAAGATTTATGATCAAAATTGCTTTATTGCATGCTATTTTAGCTTTAAGAAAACATGCACATGCTTCTCAATTTAATATTTCTATGTATGTCTATTACTACATTTTAGATGAAAGTGAGAACATTTGGCCACATTCCGTGACCACTGCTGTTGTGATAGTGGCATCATCCATTATAATAGTTATTGCCGTTTGTGCAGTCTATTTTCGAAGGATATATTTGGAGAAAAAGCAAAGACCAATGAGGGTAAGAATTTACTTTTGAAATTGGGTTTGTTATTATTTTTTTCCTCTTGTAATTCCATTAAGAAACGAATAAATGGATCCATTACTTTTGAAAAGTAGTTGATACATTTGCTAGTTCTTGTAGTTAGTTAGCTATGTTTTCCTAAGAAAAAAAAAAGATATAATGAACTTCAATCTACCTTTTAGCATCGTTTAGTTTAAGAATTGGTCATAAAAAACAATTGAAAAAAAAAACACCTGTTAATTTTCAGTTCAATTTCATTGATTATTATAACATGTTGCCTAATTGACAGGTAATTTCATCAAAATAAAATCATTGATTCCAATTTTGCTAGTTTTCATAACATGAATTTTGTTTTAAACTATCACAAATACATACTCTTAATTCATTATGGGTAGAATATGAAAACACAGTTGCTTTGTTGCATTGAAAAAAAACCCAAGAAAAATTCATTAATTTTAACACGGTAAATCATATATGATGGGTCAGGGGGAAAAACCACGGTAGTCCATTTTTTGTTGAATTGAAACTGATGCTACCAGCTGTTAGAAAAATAAGTGTAATTTCGTTTAGTATATGCAATATTCGTGAAAAAACACTGTAGTCCATGTATTATTGTCATTTTAGAACAAGTATACTGGGGAAGTTTATGAGTTCGTAAAGTTTAAATTTCGTTTTTCTCAAAATGAATCAAATGTTACTACCGTGGTTTTTCCCCCTGACCCTTCATATATTATTTCTCTTAGGTCTTTTTGTGAATACGCCATATCTTCTTTAATACTTAAAATATCAAAAGACATTATTTTAAGGAGCTTTTTACCACTATCAGTGGAAAATGAACAAACCAGTCACTTTTGCTATTATAAAAAATTATATAAGCAATACGGGTTTGGAATTCCATCTGTCGAACGTTTGTGAATGCTTCCCACATCGCAGCTAATTGTTTCAACAATTTTGCAAAACCAACTCATAATTGTAAAGGTACAGGCAAGTATATGGCAGGAAGAATTGGAGTTTGAATGGAAATTGAAAAATAAAAGTTAAACGTGAACAAATTTTATTTTAAAATGAGCTCAATTCAAATTATCTTTATCTTTAAACAATAAGACAACACTCGCAGTTTAAAAAGGAAACAAAAATGATGATGGAGAAGAAATTTTTTAGTTAAAAAAAAAAAAAAAAAAAATATATATATATATATATATATATATATATATATATATACAGGGTATTCCAAGTCAACCTTCATGACCTCTAATTCCTCAACCGTTCATCCTAGATGCATACTTCCAATTGCAAATTTGCTCGAAATGAGGTAGAGAGTTAAAATATTGAAAGTTTGAAGCGAAAAAATAATTCAGTCAAAAAATAGGAAATCTAACTTTTTATAGGGACTCCGGGTCCCCAAACTTATATTTAGGGAAAGAATTTCCATTGAAAAATAATACTAACACAAAAAAATGACATCTGTGCGATCAAAATTCGCGGAGATATTCGAGTTTTATATGCGCAGGGCCCGTAAACAAATTGACAAAAGAAAACTTTCGCCCTGCCAGAGGAATAACGAGCTTTTAGATTAGGTACGATAATGAAATTTGTTTCGTCCATGTCAGAAAACACTCGTTTCTCATTGTATTCAAAAATAAATACAGATGCTACAAGACTACAAAACATAACAAGACAAGGTAAGTTATTATACAATTTTATACAAAGGTATTAAACACACGAAATATGTAGAATCTAAGAAATAATATACATTGCGATTACATTGTCCGTAAAGCAACACCATTCCTACATACTGTTCCGTAGTGTACATCGTAACTTCAAGCTTTAACGAAATGCATCTAGTTAAGCCGATTTTATTATGCAGTGAAGGGATTACGTTATTTCAAGCAATCGCTATACAGTCGGTAAATTTACATATTCGCGAATTCAGCGAGACATTTTCATTCTTTCTTATTCAATTTTTTTCATGTTTTAATTCCCATGTGCAATAACTTTTACAGTTAAATATATTTTAGGAAAATAAAGAATATTTTGTTATTAAAGAACTCTGAATGGTGCGAATTTCGCGTGCATATGGCCCCCAAAATCACTTAAAATAACACTAGTGTAAAGTGGTATAAGTCAGACAGTTTTATGTTTCATTTTTCCATGTATTTTGATCGCACAAATGTCATTCTTTTGTGTTAGTATTATTTTTCAATGGAGATTCTTTTCCTAAATATAAGTTTGGGGGCACGGAGCCGGAGCCCCTATAAAAAGTTAATTTTTTATTTCTTAACCAATTATTTTTTTTCGCTTCAAACTTTCCATACCTTAACTCTCCTCCTCAATTCGAGCAATTAATTTTGCAAATGGATGTACACATCTAGTACGAACGGTTGAGGAAATAGAGGTCATGAAGGTTAACTTGGAACACCCTGTATATATATATATATATATATATATATATATATTATATATATATATATATATATATATATATTTATAAAATAAATAGTTGTTCAAATGGGCTGTGGGTGAAATGTTTTTATTTTTATTTATTTTTTCATACCCTGATTTAAAAAAAAAAATATGGGGCTGATTTTGATACTTTACGCTTCATTTGTAACAAATCCCTAAACTTATTTTTTCTCTTGAATTTCCTGTTATTTATTTCTGAAAGCTACCCTTGCCAATCAGCAATTTAGAGGAAAAAAATATTATATAAATCAAACAAATGACACATTCATAATCTTCCCCAGTTACAAAAGCATGCCATTTTATTTTTGAGACGCTGAAATAAACGTGCAAACACAAATGTTATTTTTATTTCAGCCTTTTGTGAGTAAAGAAGAGCGGATAAAGGTTTTTTTCCGTATATTTGCACAGCACAATATTATAAATACAAAAACCAAGTTCAAGTTTATTTGCAGATCATTTGTTCACTGTAGTTTGTAAATAAATTGTCTTTCTTTTTCAGCTTAATCCCTTAGAATTTACTCCCTGTTCTTCTGAAAAGACAAAAAATGATGTCATGCAAGCAATCAGATTGCATCAGAAAAACAAATGTAATCTCTTCATTTGAATAAACTAGAATACCATGTAAACAAATCCTGTTATGAAACAAATAGATTGCGATAGCTTTGAAACCAAGACAAATCTACGAACATTGTGACGTAACCTATGTTTTGTATTTTAGATATATTTTCCTTTAGTGGTCTAAAGACACTTAACATTCAAAAGTTCTGATTTTCTGTGGAAAAAATGTGTTATGCATAGCTTTAATTCCGAACATATGGATACTAGGGTGGAGCGAAAAAAATGAATTTTTGATTTTCGTAAACGGGTACCTTTCATTTACTGTGAATCAGGCTAAGTAACAATTCTGTAAAATATTTCACTTTTGCGACGTTATCTTTAGTCTGCGCATTTGGCCTAAAGTTTTGAAATTTTTGATTTTTTTTAGATTTTTCCAATTTTTTAAAAAAATATTGCAAATGATAAAACTAGTGACGGGTGGTTATTAAATGGAAGAAAAAGGTTTGAAATATACAAAGAATTTTTTTAAACCATTTTCGATTACAATTTCAGTCTGCGCATTAGGCCCAAAGTTCATCAAATTTCCCAAAATTTCTGATATTTTCAACATTTTTTAAGTCAGTATTTCCCTCGCAATATTCACTTGACGTGTCTTCAAACCTGGTTTTATTCATTTTGTTATTAATTTGAACCGTGCAACTCTTCGCTAGCTCATGTGGACCCAGGACTCACCACGAGGAGGTAAGCGCATTATGAGTCCTACACGTGAGCCTTTCCTTCCATTCAATGCGAGCACGTATTTATTTTTCTTAGATACGTCTTTAACAGTTAAATTTTTCCTTTTTGTCGTAAATTGATCAAATATTTCTATCAGATATCCTCGTTTTTACTAACCTTTTTCTTTTCCTGTGATTAAATACCAATTTTGAAGAGCTTGTGACCTTTTTGACAGCTCTTTCAACTGATTGACTCTTGAATGGAAGTTTAAAAAGAGCGCATTCAGAAATCATATTTAAATTCTCAGTTACCAGTAATCTTTTTAAATATTGTGTTGTTAAATTACGTGTAAAAGGTGGCTTTGTAATTTCCACATCATGACTAGAAATCATATCGATGTATTCTGATTTTTTATTTGTGTATGTAATGTATAAAAATAGATTTTTATCTATTTTTGGGATCTGAACTTGTTTTATTGTTTGTTTTCTAGATCGAGCGTTGATAGTACGATTTAAAACAAGTTTCTTTATATGCTCTCTCTTATGAACTAACTAGATTATTACCCGGCCTTGCCCGGGTGCTTATTCATACAACGTAGTTCTAAACATAGTTGAATGAATTCTATCCATATAGGAATATAAAAACTTATTTAATGCTAAAATGAAATAAGTGAGCCTAAAATTGATAATTCATTGTTCATCGTAATCTTTGTTGGGAAATACTCCTATTTAATTGTGTTAAATTTAATCAATTTGTATGCTTAATGGCTCTATTACTATATCTATTCAAAATTAAAAGAAACTGGCTATTTTGAAACAAAAAATTTAAATTTTGAGCTTTTTGGATTTTTTTAGAATTTCAAAACTCCGCCTATGTAAATTCTAGCACATGAAGGAACTTCTGTGCCAAGTTTGATGAAAATCCGACGAAAACTGGATTTGTACAAGGAACAAACATACATACATCCATTTTTATATATATTGATATCGATAATAGCATATTTCTAGGGTGCCAAGTATACATTGTTTTGAATGGATGTGAATACAATTTTCTGCTTCTTCCTGGAGAGATAAACGTAACTCTTTATAATCTCACTATAATTAATAGCTAAATTAGTAACGTCTGCACTTCATCCTAAAAAAGCAAGGACACTTTTACCGCGAAAGTTACAAACTCTTTTAAAAATTATAGTCTAAAGATTATGTTTGCTGTAGTCAACCATCTGGCTTGGGAAAGCTTTCTTGGACTTCTGTTTCATAATTTTTTGGATATTTTTCCCGTCAAAACTACCTTTCTCATCTCATGAATTTACTGTTGTTCAGTACTTAAATCATTTTTATTGTCACCATCGATCTGATCAATGACAAACTCGATAGGTTCATACTAAACTGATTTGAAAGTATAGCAGTTGTTTAGCTTCGTTCAACAGGTCCAAAAAATCACTTTGGTCCACTGGTAGGTCCATCTAGCTTTTGCAAAAAAATGCCACAAATTAAGTTCATTTAAATGTAATTGGCAAATATCCCATTACAGAGGCTTGCCAAGTTTTTCTTCCAGTTTCCGCATTACACCTTCGTATTTTCCTGTCGTTGTAGTGCATCCGTCAAAACCAATGCGAACAATTTCCTATGCAAAGAAACACTTTTTTATTCCTGACTTGTCTAAGAAGTGTAAATGAGTGCACTCTATTGGTTGGAAGCAAAAGAGGAGCACGGGTGGCACCCAAAGTGCGGCCACTTCCACGTGGTGAGTCCTGGGTAATTTCAATGAGAAAGCAAAGAGTTGAGTAGTTCAAAGAAAAAACAAAATGATTAAGAAAATGTTTTGAAGGCACTTTAAGTAATTATTGAGAGGAAATATTAAATTATAAAAATTTTTGCTCAACATTGAAAATATAGGACATTTCGGAAAATTTGATGAACTTTGGGCTTAATGCGCAGACTGAAATCGTAATCTAAAAGGGTTTTAAAAAATTCTTTGTATATTTCAAACCTTTTTCTTCCATTTAATAACCACCCGTCATTAGTTTTATCATTTGCAATATTTTTTAAAAAAATTTAAAAAATCTAAAAAAAATCAAAAATTTCAAAACTTTAAGCCAAATGCGCAGACTAAAGATAACGTCGCAAAAGTGAAATATTTTACAGAATGGTTACTTAGCCTCATTCACAGTAAATGAAAGGTACCCATTTACGAAAATCAAAAATTCATTTTTTTCGCTCCACCCTAATGGATACCTTATTTATTACTATACGCAAACGTTTTTTAGGGTTACTGTTAAAAAACGTAAATGTACCCAATGAGATTTATGTCAACAGTAGCTGCTTCAACCTATTTTTTCTCAGGTCCGTTTCTCATTCTGCGTGCAATATGCTTCAAAAAGTGCTTCACATATTTTCATACAACTTTTTTGGACATTTGTCTGGCGTATTTTTATAGCCTAAATCACAATCTTACTTGAAAATCAAAATTAAATATTTAGAAAAAAGAAGTTTTCTCGCAAAATCTCGGTCAGCTTTTATTTTTAATTTTTAAATTTAAGTAGAAAATTTCAAAAATGTTTTCAAAAAATTGAATTCAGATTCATGTCTTATCGAATGTACTAGTCGATACTTTAGAATTAATATTAAAATTATATATACATTTTCCAGTACGAGAGAGTGCATATTATTTTTTGAACTTGAGAAAATAGCAACTTTTACTATTATTTCTTAATAACAAAAGCGCACTGTTTAAATATATGTTATATGACGTATCATTTGTGAGATTTTCAGCTTTTAGGGGACAGAATGCTCGATATTTTCTCAGAGTTATCACAAACTTACATATATTATCTTAAGTAATGCCTTGTCCAAACTATCCCCACAGTTGATGAGCTAGTGAATCGCGAATGACCGAGGGCTAATCCAACTTATAAAGCAGGAGGGACTCATTTTCGGAAACGGAGGGGGTCATTATGCCGTTTTCGTGCGAAAACGGTTGGGGGGAGGATTTGGCGGTTTTTTTCGTAATATAAGTCCTAAAAATGCAATTTTAGAATATATTTGGTCGCTTAAAGGAGGGGTCAAGACCCCCCCCCCCCTTCTGAATCTGCACCTGCGAATGACACTAAAAGATTCTACTTTTCAAGCCAGTTCAGGCTGAAACACAGTACACTAAACTTGAAACGGGATAGTGCATTTTTTCTCTTTTGAATTTAGAGAGAAAGAAAGCAAAATTAAAAGGTTTTCAACAATCGTGATACAAAAGTTAATCAGTTCTAACTCCATGAGATAAAAAAATGCAAAAAACATTTTACCTATTATATATGTACATATATACATACATACATACATACACACACACACACACACACACACACACACACACATATATATATATATATATATATATATATATATATATATATATATATATATATATATATATATATATATATATATATATATATTATATATATATATATATATATATATATATATAATATATATATATATATATATATATATATATATATATATATATATATATATATATATATATATATATATATATATATATATATATATATATATATATATATATATATATATATGAAATGTTTTTAAAGATTTTTCTTAACATGAAACTAAATCAAATTTAAAGGACGTAAAATTGACAAGATTTCATTTAGACGGATGAGAGCAACCTGGAGATCACATTCCAAGTTCCATCCTATGATAGTGGGAATAATAAAAATAGCCTATACATCGTAAGGGCGGATTCCGTCCGTAATTGATGCTCTAAATAATTCGCGTTATGTTCGTCGAACTATGGGAAGCCGCATTCCTTTGAAAGACAAGATTGATTTAAAGAAAGAGAAATGGAGAAAGCTCTGTACAACGATAGGCAGGGAGTTTAATATACGTGATATATGTAACCTTATTAATGGGATTTTTTTATAAGAATATGTTTTTAATGGGGTAGTTTCCGAAATTTCAAAAGTATTTTTTTCTGAAAGAGCATGCTTTAAAATATAGGAATTGACCATTTTTTAATTTTTTGACACAGTTATATATTTTTTATGAATTATTTTAACCGGTGCGCAGATGCTATTCCGAAAAAAAAATATCTGCGCATGACGTCAGTGGTGCACGTAAGCGCGAAATCTAATTGGTTGTAGTGAGATGATGAAGGTCGTGACGTCACCGATTCCTGCGATTGGACAACTCAAGTCAAGCAAAATGGTGTTATTATTGGAAAGAGAGCTGGTAGGTGCACCGCTGACGTTACAAAAACCACGCCCCGTTTTCAAGGTAGGGTATTAAAAAAGATAATAAAAAATAAACTGTTGGGAAAATTAAAGTATTTTCCGGGCCCATGTTATTTTTTTATATCATTCTATCAATTTCAGTAACAAAAAGTGATACTTTTGACTGAAGGAAACTCCCTCATTTGGAGAGGGGTAAAATCCTTATTGTAAGCACATTTTCGGAATGAAGAAAAGGAGCGAAAAGGAGAAAACTTTGTGTGTTGAAAGTAAAATTGACGATTTTAACGATTTCTAAGACATCACAAACGGGTAAAAATTGTCGACATGTGTTTTCAGTTTTCAGGAAATAACTTTTTTAATTCAGCAAGATGTGTGTTTATGAATGTCAAGCTGTCTAATTAAACGTTTGTAGAATCACTTCTTTTTTTTTTCTTTTTGAGTTTAAAAAGAGTTTTTTTCGCCATCCCAAAACTTGTCTGCGTTATTATTATTTTTTATTTTGAAAATGTGCGGTGTTTTAAACATTGTCAATTTTACCTTTACATTTTACTAAAAAGTTATTTATTTCTCATGTATGTGTTCATTTCACTGTTTTGTCGTTAAAATTGCATTAACAAGCAATCTTTCTTACACATTCATGATATATAAGGAGAAAAAAATAATGAAATACAAATACTAAACATTCAACTTAATAGGCGATTCTCCTATGGCAACTCATCATACATACAGCAGAGGTAAAAAGTTTTGACATGGAGTGGCCAGATTGATTTCTTTAATTTTTATATGAATGAAATAACAGCAAACACTTGAGTACAATGCATCATAAAACAATATAAACTGTAGCAAGTCTTTATTGAACGCTTTCAGAAGTCAACATAACTTTAAACCCCCCCCCCCCACCGGTTCTTTTTTTTTTCTTGAATTTTAAACGTTTTACTTGTCCCGAGCAGAATTCGCTCAACTCTGAAAATCCAATAACTAGGACTGCTGAACAATAAAATCAAAAAAAAAAAAAAAAAATAGGAATGATGTGTTACAAAATATCTAGCCAATTATTTTCATTGAAACAATAACTAAAACACTCAATGCATTTCTTAAGCAATGCTTTCAATTGAAATATCTTTGTTTTTTGTAGGTAAAAGTTGGTAAAAATTGCAGGGTCAACTTTTGAGCACTTTCTAACGAATGATTTAATTTTGTTTTCAGCAAATTTTAGACGAGCGAGTCAGCATTTGCAGCAGAGTTCAATGTCATAGCAGTGGGCAACAACTGCACATTCTCATAGCAAAATGAGACGTAAGTGATTATTTGAACATCATCTTAAGAAATTCTTAGATGAAAAAAAAAAAAAACTGCTACGTCTGATCCTAAATAAAAAGTTTTATTCGTGTCATTTTGATTCATAGCATTATTTTTATTGAAATGTATAAAAGAGTTATTTTCCAATAATAGGCTGGGGCAGGAGGGGAATTACCTTTTTATAAATAAGATGTTTTTCTCTGATTTCCAACTCAAAAAAAGAAATAAACGGATTTACTGAAATTAAGATAGGTAAAAGATATGGGTGCATTATTTCCAATTTTATTGTTTTTCAAAAAATTATTTTTTTCTTTTTACGTGTTTGTGTCATGGAATTTTTTGGAATTAAAAAAGAAAAATAAGTTTTTTTGGTAGTTAAAAAAAAAAGTCTTCAACTCTTCACACATACCCCTACAGAGAAGAACTACTTTTTATGGACATGCTTCGTATTATCTAATCTTGAAAACCACCAGTCATAATATGAAGAGTGAGATTTTCTATTCTATTGCATTTGTAGAAACACGAAACCCAACTATCATAATTCGTGAATCTGAACTTAGTTTGACAATTTTGGATGCCAGTAGCTCAAAATTCTGATAAATCCCAGGGCTGAATGCCTTTTTAAAATCTTATACAGCATTTGTAGTGTTTTTACATATCATACATTTATTTAATTTTTATAGCAATAAAAAAAACTTTTTGTTGATAATATGTCATTCTTTTAAAAGGGCAATGCGTTACCATCTCTTTTTAATCACAGTCACTTAGAATTTTGAGCTAGAATCCCAAGTAGCACACTTCGTTTTTTAAAGGTTGTAAAATGGTTATTAACGTTGGGACAACCGCTTAAAAACGTTTATAAAACGTTTAAAGGTTATTTCTGCTACCTGGGATATCTCCTTGAGTTTTCATCTCAATTAAGTTTTGGTCGTAAGCTCTTGCAGGTTAGCCCTTTATGTCCTAAATTAGTTTAACAATGCATTTTTATAATTTTGTGTTTTTTTTAAAGTTGCAAATACATTAAACAACATATATAACGAGTGAAAAAAAATAAAAATCAGTAGGGTCTAGGACCCTCTACGCCTCAGGACCCCTTAGAAAACTGTTTCCGATCGCAAGTAAGATGTGTCGGTCTCTCAGCAAGGAGTGGTACTTGAAAGCTTTAGCAATTAGCATGATTCCAGCAGTTTAAGATTCCTAATACGAAATTAATCTAAGCGGGACTTCTGATTCCCGTCGGGGCATAAAGGGTTAAACAAGGACACGTTAAAAATCAACCAGACTAAACACAAAAATGCAGTTTAGTGCTTTATAAGATCATTTGTAATTTAACTTTCTCTATGTATAAAATATTTCTCCGTTAATAAGTCTTTTTTTTCTTTTGTTTGTAGGACTTTCTGCACGCTTAAGGAAAACTGACTTTTTGCGGACACACCTTTAAATGCTCAAACAAGCACACAAGAGATTTTTAACTGTGATGTGTTAATAAAAATCTGTACCACTAAATGAGTATATGGACCATATTTTAACTTGCTGTTGAATGTTAAGTCAAATACGACGAGAACTTTCGTTGCTTTACAGAAAGCAGCAACCGGTTGTATGTATATCATTGTTGGGTAGGATGTAAATCTGTATTTAATAAAAAATATACGGAAAAATGCAATAAGCTTTATGTTATAGCTCATTTATTCTGATACTCATTTTTTTAATGTGCTACGATTTAGATGAAATCAGGTATTGAAGTGAACCAACACGAAGGCAGGCTCTAATTTCATTTTTGGCTGAGTTTGCTCATTTTGTGCTCGAATTAAACGACTTAATTAAATGAACGATGTAAAAGATAAAACACCTTGAAATGTTTACACGTATGATTGCCTTGAGAATTTCTTTCATGCTATATAATTGTTGCTAAATGACAGGAAAATATCAATGAATTAAAATTTAACGGTTACCTATACGCTTTTTTTTTTGCCTATAGCAAAGGTTATTCGAAACTATTATACGTAAGAGACAAGAACTCATTAAGAAAAATATGGAAGTTTTGGGCAAGCCTCAACATACTAATTGTTATATAGGTGCTAGAATGAATGAAAATGGATGGTTATATGGGGTGGTACTATATTTGTGGGGATTTTTAAAACAAACTGTTCATAAGTGACGACTAAGGAATATGGGGAAGAATTTATTTGAGAGCTATGCGTGCATCTTAACAACAGTGTAGATGTCAGAGTTATTTGAACCACATCGCCCTAAAAATGTTTATTAGTAAAGTTAACTGACTTCATACTCTTTAGCAGAAGTCTAAACACAGAACAAATAGATACTAAATACGGTGTGCAACAAATAAAGCCACCTGAACGATAACATTGGTTTATGAGGTCCTCCGTGGCCGAGTGGTAGGGCATTTATTTTCTGATAGCTGCGTACGTGCTGTAAATAGGTCGAGGTTTGACTCTCACCAGGGTCATGCGTGTTATTTCTTTATCTTTGTAATGTGAAATATAATCTGATTTTTCATATCTATGCCTTGCGTAAGCACTCTGGTGCACGATAACATTCCTGTAATGGAAAAAGCAGTAGTTTACACCAAAACAAATGAACATGTAAAGGTTTTCACAACATTTTGGCACTCTAAGCAGATAAAATTGGAAAGAGTTTAAGCTGGCAATATAATCTGAGAAAAAGGGCCACGTGGGTCTAGAGGTAGAGTACTCTCCGCGTAAGCAAGTGGTCGCGGGTTCGAATCCCGCCTGGTCCACAGATGTTATTTCATCCTCTGTGTGCCGTAAATTTGTCATGTGTTTGTTAGGAGGCAAAGCGCATAGTACGCAGTCCTCATATATGTTGAAGCTGATGGCTTCTGGGGAAAAAATAATCTGAGAACACGTGCATACCAAAGTGTCTCTAACAATGCCGTATTGACACCAGCAAAAGTTACTTTAACTTCTACTCACATAACTTCTAGTTACTATGCGTTACAGCTTCGACTCGCTCAGCTTGAACTGTTATGATGTACGTTCTTTAATAAAGCGCCCTGAGTTGCTTAGAACTTTTTAAATCGCTTGTAGTTGTTTTTGTGAGTTATAGGATTATCTTTATTTCAAAAATTTTCCGATCATGACTAAGGGTAATAAGCTATGAACCACCAGAATACGTCAAAATGTCTTCAATTATATAGTCAAAGCTTGTACAAGAATCTTATAAAGAAATGATGAAATGCAGTTGCTGTACCAGATCAAAATTGACTTGCAAAAAAAAAATCTTATCAAAGTGTTTACGAACTGAACAGAGAATCTCAGTTTTACCAGCATGAAAATGGATTACATGGATTATTCTGTGAATGTTGATGAATTGTCCGTGATTGGAATGGATTAATAATGGACTCGTGATATTAGATTTCTGACTACAGCCCGAACTCTACCTGATCTTAGCAAGTAGGTTTTTTTTATTTTTCTTATGTATTATTTCGGGATAGTTATAATATTATAGTTAAGCTCTAAAAAGGGGAAGGGTTGTATTTTATAACATTGATAATGGTATGTTATTTCAGTGCTTAAAATAGAAAAGAAATCAAGTTTATGTTCAGTAAATGTCGCTTTAACTGGTATACTATCAAGAAAAAGCTGTTTTCCTGTTTGTGGAATTATAAGTTTTATCGCACAAGGTTGGGGATTATTATGCCGGAAATCTGACAGTGATAATAATAGCTTGAATACAATATTTTTTTCTATAATTAGCTTCTGGATTATTCCGCGGTCACGTCCACAACATGTACATTGTACAAATCATTACTTTTCGAGAGCAAAATATTTTTTTTTCAGAAAACTCCTACTTTATATAATAACTAGCCGGGAAACCGGCTCTGCCCAGGTTTCTGCCGGGTATGGTGTTTTAGTTACACTCGTTCATGAATTTTTCAACATTAAAGTGCATATCTATATACACAATGGCTATTTCTGTAAACAATGGCAATTTTTTCTGTCTGGACAGACTAAAAAACTGTATTACACACCTTAAATACAAATGCAAGCTACAAATAATGTTTAGGTAAATCGGAAATGTTATAAGCTTGGTACAGGGTGCGGCGGAGAAACTTGCAGAATTGAAAAGTCAACTAAGGGAAAAGTACTTCGTGTATCAGTTTACTATCTTTTATAAGATATGGTACCCATTCTGAATTTTTTTATTAGTTAGATTTACAAACTACATCGGGAAGAATGGCGGCCCCTGTTAATGATGTACTCATCTGCCCTAGATTTGAAGTTTTGTTGCACTCTTTCGAGCATATCAACTGGGATGTTGGTGATAGCAAGCAGGATGTTGTTCTTCAGGCATTGTAGAGTTCGGGGCTTGTCGTTGCAAACGATCGATTTTCGATACCCCCATAAAAAATAGTCATAGCGTGTCAAATCGGGTTAGCGAGCCGCCCACGATACGTCACCTTTCAAGGAGACGTTATAACTCAACTGGTGAACCACAGCAAGTTTGTAGGGTTGAAATTGGAGTTCGTTGTGAAGAATTCGTCTCAGTGTCCAATCAAAAATCCCCAAAGTAGCAGCGTGTTTACGCGTCGAACGCCTGGGAGAGCGCAAAAACGACTCCTTCATTTTTTCGACGTTTTCTAGGGTTCTGGAAATCCGTTGGCCTCCTGGGCCTCTTGTTGCCACACTCCCACTTTCCCTGAACGTTTTCACCCACAAAACAGTCGATTCCCAGCCGGGAATGGGAACAACGAGCTGAATTTTGACCGAGTTCGGAAGGCACGTTGAGTGGTGAAAACCGAAAGATTATTTGAAAAGTAAGATTCGGTGGCGAACGCTCGTTGCTTCTTTGTCCAACGCATGGCGACAACTAAACTATGAGATAACAAAACTTCAGGACCCTCTCTTTAAAATGAGACTCTTCCCACTCCTAGCTAAAGAGCGTCCAATTAAAATAAGCCAGTTTCTCTGCCTCACCCTGTAAATTAAATTAAATATATATTTACAATATCAATCGCACTGGAGTTAAGTATTTGACTACCACTGGTGAAAACATCTTATGTACCTAACTTAGAAATTTTTTGACTATAAACATTTTCTGTTCTCTAACTGTTGCCAAAATCAATTATCTTTTTATTTAGTCCCGTTAGCGATTATTGGCACAGATGAATCTAAAAATCCTAAGAAAGCAATAAATTTCATACTTACTCCAGAGAAGCCTTGGTTCACATTTTCATTATGATCACAATTAATATTGTTGCTGCCAGGCAACAAATTTTTGCAACAATGGACTGAAAATTTAATCATTTAATGGGGAAACTATATGAAATTTACTATTTTCTATAATTACTTTTTTTATACTAAGCTTTTTAGAAATAAATTATAGCTTATCCTGCTCCCTGTTACTGTAGCTATCTACGGTGAAAAAAATAGTTAAAATCGGTCCAGTAGTTTGGAAGATTACCCCGGACATACATACAAAAAATAGTCATTTATGAATATAGATATGGCTCCTCATATTCGAATGTATGGAAATAAAAATGAAAAAAAAAAAAAATTAAAATTCAGTGCTAATACATGCGAAAAAATGTCACCTCCTGTAAACGGATTGAGCAAGAGATACTTGAGTTGTTTGGTTGATATTGGCATGCTATCTCAGTTTGGGCCTTTCAAGAAAAAAAGTCTTTCCTGCTCAACCTGTGTTTCACAATTCAAAATTCTTTTTTTAACCACAGGAATTGAAGTATATAAAAGATTTGAATGTGAAGTGAGCATGAAAGAATTATAAAAATTGACGAAAACGTAGAGAAGTATTTTCTTAAACTCTGATAATTTTTTTTGAAAATTACGGTGAATTTGGTCTGCAAGAATATAGGATGTGCCCTTTATCTCATTGTTCTCATGAAAGTATTGAAACAATGAAATAAATTTAGATAAATGCATTCAATGTAAATAATTTGTATTTTTTTAATTAAAAAAACCCAATGTAACACTCATCTCAAAACTCCTTTCCTCACTTTCAATCCCTATGTATCCTTTAAAAAAGTCGTTCAATACATATTCTTTACTATTTCAAAATTTAAATCAAGTGAAAATGCGTTAATAACGTATTTTAATTTCAGTATGCCGTGTAGTTAAGAAGCATTCAGCAACATTGAGCTTTAACCGAAAGCGAAACAAATCCTTTAAAGTCAAATAGCCAAAAACGTTTTTAAATCTTGCAATAATAATTTGGGCGAATTTTTATTCTCCATATGGAACCTTTCTTAAACAAGCAGAACTAAGCACACAATGTCCACGCAAAAATGGTAAAAAGAAATATCTTTTTAAAATTTTAGTAATATTGGTGCAGCCATACATTTTGTTCTTACAGTATTTCAAAAGACTCAATTGGGTACTTTGCGAAATTAAATGCGCAGTATATACTACTGTGCAAAGCACAAAAGTCGTATCCGCACTTTTTAACAAAATTGAGTTATTGCCACCAGGTGGCTCTTTGTGACGTATTTTACCAAAATACAAAATTATATGGTCATTTGAGAACGGAAAATATTTTTTGTAAAATTCTGAAAAAGTTTCATCTGAATCAAATACATGGTGGCGCAAAACTTTAAAGAGTAATATTTCAGTTTGAGCTCAACTGCAGATACCACTTTTGTGCTTAGCATGGCAGTATAAAAGAGGGGAATTTTCTTAAAAAATTCCTTTTTATATAGATATTCAGGATGTTAGGACCATATTTGGCTTAACTTTAAAAGGGGTTAGAAAGGAGGATAACAAGTAAGAATTATACTGGAACTAAATGTTGCAAAACCAATGCTGATTTGCTGCACACACACAAAGCCGCTGACTGAAGTACGTATGTTAAACAGATCGGCAGTTTATTTAACAAAATCGACGTCAAATAACCTTATGAGTTTTTAAGAAGTTTTTTTTTTTTTTTTAATTTCCAGGCAGTAAATGCTTTACAACAGCAACTCAGCGATCGATGAAGTTTTGTCAGAATAGATCGACATTGCGACAGTCGGTACGCCGTCATTGCAACGCACGTATTACTTTTGCAGACCGAATTTCTGAGCAATTGCTTCAGATTTTGTGCAGTAAATGTGAGATCATTTTCTGACTTTGTGTGAATGTAGCATATTAGCATTGTACTTGGAATCATTTGTTCCTGTAAGATTTTGACTTGTTATCGTGTCCTCTACACATATAAAAAAATAAGAAACACATTTTCCAAATGGTGTAGTCCAACCAGTGCCTGAACTCCTTGCACTTTTTTTTTGAAGAAAAAAAAAGTCTTTAAAATATTTTTCTTAGATGAACTAAACTTCCTTCAATACATACACTTAGTCACTAAAGTAAGTATGCAGAGTGCTTGTGATGATGTTAATGTGAAAAAAACAGACCTACACTATTAGAGTTTTCAAATAAACTATTTATTTCGATTACAGCAACATTG